>VDFB02040905.1:0-35184 GCA_007258455.2 Sequoia sempervirens
AAAAATGCGTTGCATTCAATCTCCTCAAAACTAATGAATTCATTCATAGAATCACCATCACTATGAGTGCTTGCAATGTTGGAATGTTATAAATAACAAAGAGTGGTAACACTAGCTAAATTTTTAGAAGGTTGATTGGACATTGGCACTTTCTCCCAAGGAATTTAATGAGATGGAAATTCAATTTGGATTAATGGTTGATTTGAACTAGTTTAAATTACATTTCCTATCAAATAGTATACACATATTGTCATATGGTGACTCTTTTATGTTTCATTAATTATTCAATTATGTGAAAGGTCATTTGGTGGCCATTGGTGAGATAAAGATCGGTTATCTTTCCTGATGCCCTTTCATTTGCTAGTTTAATTATTTTGACTAATCTTCAGTTATTTTCAAGAAGACGGGAAGAAACTTGAGAAGACTGCAAAATTTAGTAATGGATTTGGTGACCGTTCAATGGAGTTGGTTTTCTATATATTTAAAAATGGAGAAGAAGATAGGGGTTCTCCAAATATATTCCTTGTGGTGTTATTGAGAGGGATTTAGTTATTTATTTCATGTTGTAATAGTTCATCATCTTTGTGTTATGAATTTAATGTGATGCTTAGTATGTTTACCTTTGTGTTACACATGTGATATGGTTATTTCTTCTTTGTGAAATGGGCTTTATGATTTCCATTTATTATAATATGTGAACCATCAATTTTTGGCTCTATAAGAATTCTCTAGCTCTTCTAGGGTTTTTCACCTAAAAGGAGAGAGGTAGGGCCAAAATGCTATAGGGTTCATTCAAATTATGTTATACGTGATGTTATTTAAGTTAAATGAATTGAAATAAAAGAAATTAAGTGATTTAAATGAATGAATTTGAATGCAAAACTAAGATTTAAACTATGCTAGAAAACACATTGTGATATGCAAACAAATGAACTAAAAGATGAAATAATGCTAAACAGAAAGAAATGAGGTGAAATAGAGTGCACCTCAACAAGATTTGATGAATCTAGAATGTTGTGAATGCTGTCTGAAGTTATTGAAAATTCATATTGGGACTCATTTGCATAGGGTGGTGAATTAGTTTCGCTATTGGTAGAACATTGTCAGGATCTAGAATCTTAAAAAATATATATTTTTAGTCTAAAGGTGGGACTCATTTGCCACTAGTGGTGAATTAGTACTCTCCCAAAATTTTGAGAAATTATGAGACAACTTTGCAACACTAGATCTGGAAATATTTGATTGTCAGATTGCCAAAGTCAATTCTACAGGAAATGGATAGAAAACCTTCTCCAAGCTTGAAATGAAGTTGATTTGACTTGAGCACCTAGTTGACTTGTTGATCAATCTTCAACACCTAAATGCTTGTTAAATCTACACACAAAAGGTTTGTAAACACACATGGAAAGGGAAAAAATGGTTGAGGGTTAGTAAATAGGGGTTTGCCTTGGTCAAACCCCACTTTTGGTAATCAAATCCTTAATGAAATAATGTAATACAAGAGAATGATAAACTAATAACATTTAATTTCTATCAACTTACCAAACCCTTGTAGATGCAAACCTAAAGTAATGTCAATGGATGCTCCAAAGTGCTTGATGATTGCTTAATAGAATGTTGTAAGATGCTTGAATGCTTGAGTGGATAGGTGGATGAGTCAACTTGACGAATGGGGAGATTGTAGGAGATGTAAAATGAGGTGAAAAAACTTAATTATACAAACTTGTGCCTTAGTTACCCATTCATACCTCATCATAGGCTTACATCAAGTGATTTTAAATAAAAATATGAAAGGAAATTTTAAAAATTTTGAATTTGGGGCCAAGGGGGACTCATTCACCACCCATGGTGAATGGGTCCCACCTAGGACCTGAAAATGGGTGTCAAGAAATAACATGCATTTAATGTTGTTTGTTAGGCTTACATTTAAAAATACACTTAATTATAGCATATAAGGGCATAAAGGGACCAAATAAAGCATAAGAAAGGGATAAACAGTGAAGGTGTGCCTAGAAAAGCATGAAAGCTAGTTACAAGACTTTACAACACTTCAAAATAGGACTTGATTAGTGAAGAAAAGGTGATTTTTAGGTGAATTGTAATGAATGGGGTCTAGGAAAGTATAGAAATGCTTTACAACACTTCAGAAGACATCATTATTTGAATTTTAGTATCTAAATATGCATGTTCAAGCCATGTTACATCATAAAATTAGAGAAAAATAGATCAAACACCATGAAAAAAAACCTAAAAGGCCATGGAAATGACAAAGGGCTATTTTTCTATGGCACATTTAGCCCCCACTTTAGTGTGAGGATGAACTTGCTTAAAACTCACACTAAAGTAGCTATGAACATCAAGAGGAGGGTTCAAATGCACTTACGTTAGCAAGATAGAATAACAAAAATGAAGAGGGATGATCAAGCCCCCAAGATGAAGATCCCATGGAAAACTAAGCATAAGAACAAAAGAACACAAAAGTGTTGAAAAGAATTGGATGAAACTTCGATCATCTGTCCAGTTAGTTGTGGATTAGATCTAGGTTGAAAGAGAATGTATACTCACTTTGGGGCAGTAGAACTCATGATGGACTATTAGGTGAGAAATCCCAAATGTACTCACTCTAGGGCCATAGAACTTTTGGTTGTTCGTGGGGTGAGAAAGCCCAAAAGATAAGATACATACACTAGTTGGTATGCACTCACAAACACAAAGGTGGCTATGGGGAAAAGTCATGCCACTAGTTGGGCTTCCTGCTCAACCATATTAAAGTCATACCTCCTAATAACTTTAACAAGGTTCCACAAGGAAAATGTCATGAACAAAAAGGAAGGTACCACATGCATGCAAGTTACATTATGCAAGCTGGCAAAAAGGTCCAAAATGTATAAGTGTAAAACATAAAAGATGTCCAAAGGAATCTTGTTAAGTTCATGCAAGGTCAGTCACTTAGGGAACATTGTGTCTAATGTCTCCAAGAGAGGACTAATAAAAGAATAGTTTATTCACAACTTAGTGGATGTAATGTGTCGTATCAAGCCACCAAGAGGAATGTAATATGTTGAGATAGATCAAACTTATGAAGGACATCACACCCAATGTCATCCACAAAGTGACAAACACATCATATAAATAACAAGGCTACACTAGAAACCAAGAATGCATATGAATTATGGTAATGTATGCCCCCCACTTTAAAGGAATTGCTACACATTGTTCTATGAGCAATTTCTTTAAAGTAGCAAAGGGAAGAAAATGAAAAAATAAAATGAGACATTAGAGCCAACTTGGAAAGCCCTACACCAAGTCATATATTTTCAAGTTAGGCTACGTCATGTTAAGGAAAATGAAAAACAAAGAAAGGAAGTTTCCCCCTAGAAAAGAGCACACCAAACACATAAGGGATCTATGGATTTTGGGTCAGTATGTTCATTGCTGCAATGTTTTTATAAAAGAGCTCAGAACTATCATCATTCTCGAAAGTATATAGAACTAGAATAATGACACAAAGAGATCAAAAAGAAAAGGAAAAAAATAAATTCCTCTTTGGGTCAACACATGGAAGAGACATCATGGTCTCGACACTATGCATAATCCCCAAAAGGAAAATGAAAGAAAAATGAAAAATGAAAAGGCAAAAGAAAATGAAGAAGCTTTTGGGTCAACATGAAGGAGACATTTCAGTCTCAATGCCATGCATTATCCCTAAAGGGAAAAACATAAGAAAAAGAAAAAGTAAAAAAGGAAAAGGGACCATTTGGGTCAAAATGGAAGAGACATAGGGCATCTCAATGCTTTGCATCATCCCCAAAAGTAAAAAAAAAAATGAAAAATGAAAAAGACAATGCATAGCAAATAGAAGAATAGAGATACAAATAGAAGAAGTGTAAAAAGAGAGGGAACATCAAACACATGATACACACATAAAGGAAAATGAAAAGGAACAAGCAATGAAAATGTAAGTCAATCATTAACTAAGTTATTGGTTTCTCAATCTTAAATAGTTAATCAAAAAAGGAATAACATAGTTAAGAGACAAAGATAAGTGCATTACAAGGATAAGGCTAACAACATCTTTCCCCCCACAAAGTGTAAAGGAAAGAATGAGCTGAGGTGGGTGATGTGAATGGATAATGCAATATAGAGAATTAGAATTCTTCAACTATGGCATGAAGAAAGGATTTTGATTGTGTTAAGGGATGATGGTGAAACAATTGGTGTCAGTAAAGTGATACTTATCTAGTATGTCCTTCAGTGTCTGACATTCTTTAGTTCGATGTCCAAGAATACAATGATATTTTTAAAATGGTATATTAGAATATTTAGGACAAATAACCAAACTATTCATATGTGGTAATAGTATAAGACCTCTATTTAAAAGAAATTGAAGTCATCTTTCACATTTGGGTGAAGGAAGTGTAGGAAACTTGAGTTTCTTCAATTTGTAAGGTCATTTTTGTTTGCTAGATTCTCTTGTTTCATGAATGGAAGGAGAAAGAGGAACCATGGGGATCCTAGCATCCTTGTCAATAGAAGGAGGTAATGGTCATTCACATGGAAGGAGAACATTCAAGTTAGGGGAGAAACAAAGATCATTGTACCATCATCTCTAAGTATCCAATATTCAAAAGGAGGTCTATCAGGATGAGGATGATCTTGATATCCTAGTCCTATTGTGTTTTCTTTAGTTTATTTTTGTTCAAGGAGTTGATGAATGTCGTGTTCATGTGTTGTGTCATATCCTTGTTTACTTAGAATAGTAAAGCCTTTGCCATATGTTTCTTCAAGATTTATAGGAGTGTCTATGACTTTCTGATCATAAAATTTTTGTGAGTATGTTGTCTAAGAGGAAATAGGCCCACTTGTCTAAGGAACCTTAGGTTCATGATTGATTTCAGGATGCAAGTATGCAAAGTGATCAGGAGGTGCAACAATAGGAAGAGATTGTGATTTCATGGATGGATAAAAGGATACATTGGCTTCTAGGTTATCAAGGTAGACATTGTAGAAATTTATCATTTTATCATCATCTTATCCAATGATGTCTACTTCATGAGGAGGACAATCATGAGTTGAAGGAGCATGTGGGAGTTCAAGGTCATTAGGGTCACAACCAAAGGCATAATTGGACATGTCTACTAAATATTTTAATGAATTCTAGAACTTATTGAAATAAAATGCCACGATGCAAGTAAACTAAAATGCAAGAAATGATTAAAAATAGAGATTTTGGAAATGAAAATAGAATGCAAGAACATGAAACTATAATGTAGGAAAATTCCAAAAAAATTGAAGAAATGTTGTTTAAAAAGTGTAGAGGGACTAATTCACCCTGGGTGGTGAATGAATCCCAATAGAATTTATTTTTTATGTTTCTCAAAAAATTTAAGATGATTCTAATGCTTTTTAGAATGCAATGAAGTATGCAGAGTGAAATTTTTCATTTTTTTCAATGATTTGCAATGCAAAAATAAAATCTAAACAAATCTTTGACTAATGCAATATGAAAAGTCCTAGAATGCAAAAATAAAACAATGCTCTAATTGAATGTTAATGCAAATGTAATCTAGGATGTAGAATGCAATTGATTTCAGAATTGCAAAGTGTTCAAAAGTCAAGTTCACCAAAATGAACCATCAATTTTTGGCTCTCTAAGACTTCTCTAGCTCTTCTAGGGTTTTCCACCTAAAAGGAGAGAGGTAGGGAAAAAAATTATATAGGGTTCATTCAAATTGTGTTATACATGATGTTATCTAAGCTAAATGAATTGAACTAAATGCAAGTAATGGATTTAAATGAATGAATTTGAATGGAAAACCAAGATTTAATCTATGCTGGAAAACACATTGTGATATGCAAAAAAAATGAACTAAAAGATGAAATAATGCATAACAAAAAGAAATGAGATGAAACAAAGTGCACCTAGGAAAAATTTGATGAGTCTAGAATGTTGTGAATGTTGTCTAAAGTTACTAAAAATTCATAGTGGGACTCGTTCGCCGAAGGTAGCGAATTAGTCCTGCTATTGGTGAAAAAGTGTCAGAAACTGGTTTCTGACTGTCAAGATCTAGAATCTAACAAAATTTAGATTTTTAGTCTTAAGGTGGGACTCATTCACCACTAGTGGTGAATTTGTCCTCTCCCAAAATTATGAGAAATTAGGAGACAACTCTACAACACTAGATATGGAAATATCTGATTGTCAGGTTGTTGAAGTCAATTATGTAGGAAACAAATAGAAAACCTTCTGCAAGATTGAAATGAAGTTCACTTGACTTGAAGCACCTATTTGACTTGTTGATCAATATTCAACACATAAATTCTTGTTAAATTTGCACACAAAAGGTCTACAAACACACATGCAAAAGGGAAAAATGGTTGAGGGTTAGTAAATAGATGTTTTCCTTTATCAAACCCCACTTTTTGTAATCAAACCCTTAATGAAATAATGTAATACTTGTAAGAGAATGATAAAATAATAGCATGAAATTGCTATCAACTTACCAAACCCTTGAAGATGTGAATCTGAAGTAATGTTAATGGATGCTCCAAAGTGCTTGATGATTTCTTGATGGAATGTTGTAAGATGCTTGAATGCTTGAGTGAATAGGTGGATGAGTGAAATTGATGAATGGGGAGATTGTAGGAGATGTAAAATGAGGTGAAAATCACTTATTTATACAATCTTGTGCCTTAGTTACTCATTCATACCTCATCATAGGCTAACATCAAGTGATTTTGAATAAAAACCCAAAACAAAATTTTAAATTTTTTGAATTTTAGGCCAAGAGGGACTCATTTGTCAGCCATGGAGATTGGGTCCCACCTAGGACCTGAAAATGGGTGTTAGGAAATAACCTGCATTTAGGGTATGTGCGGGATCATCATGGAAAAAATAGGCCCTTAAGTGGCAAAAAATTCAAAAAAATGAGAGTTAGGAAACTTGACATAAAAATTTGAATAAGTTATCTATATTATTTCAAAAATATGTAAGAATAGAATCTGTAGAAAATTGAATCTAGTTTGTAAACTACAAGGTTTGTTTTTTTTTTTTTAAATCTATTTGGTGAAAATTTAAAGTTTCAATGCAATGGTACTTAAATTTCAAGGAAAAAATAAGAAGTAGGTGTCTGTCTAACCACCCTAACCATAATAAAATGATAATATCTTTTTATAATATTTTATATATAAGTAGAGGACACATGTCCTAATGTGATGAATATTTTTTTGTAATTTTTTTCCAAATAGATAATTAATTATGAATTTTTTATTACAACATTTTAAAAAATATAAAAACTCATATGTTTGACCACCTTAACTTGGTCAAAACTTCATGAAATTCAATTTTTATTTTTTTAATCCTATATTATGTGAAGCATATAATGTGACACATGTTTTGGATTCAAAAAATGTGATACCATTTGAAAGCTATAGATATTTTTTAATCAGCCCATCAATTAGGACTTTAGTCATAATTTGAATACAAAATGAATAATGATTACTTATTAAATTCAAAGTAAATAATAATTTATTTCAGTGGAAAGTTGAGAATCTCTTTTAAAAACTGTTTTCATTTAATCAATTTTTGGTAAGAAAATAGTCATCAGCCACATACCCATCATATTGCCACTTTTTGGCCCATCATGATCCTGCACATACCATTTAATGTTGTTTGTTGGGATTACATTAAAAAATACACATAATTACAACATATAAGGGCATAAAGGGACCAAATAAAGAATAAGAAAGGGATAAATAGTGAATGTGTGCCTAAAAAAGTATGAAAGCTAGTTAGAAGACTTTACAACACTTCAAAATAGGACTTGATTAGTGAAGAAAAAGTGATTTTTTGGTGAGTTGTAATGAATGGGGTCTAGGAAAGTGTAGAAATACTTTACAACACTTCACAACACCTTCACAAGATGTCATTATTTGAATTATAGTACCTAAATATTTATGCTCAAGCCATGTTACATCATAAATTTAGAGAAAAATAGATCAAACACCATGAAACAAGACCTAAAAGGCCATGAAAATGACAAGGGGCCATTTTTCTATGGCACAATATGATCTTATTTCCTTTTATAGTATATTCATAGGCTTTTCAATCTTTGTGTTGATTCTTTATGGCTGTGATTTACGCTTTCATGTTAGTTTCATATTTATGAACTAGATTCTATTGCCTTTCCTACTTTTTGGTTAAAATCATATCCATGTTCATTAGTTTAGATAAATTCATTGCATAACATTCAATGGAGTTGTACCTCCAAAATTCAAAGAAAAGCCACAAATGCAATTGTGCTATTTTTCAGAGTTGTTAGCAGATTGATACTAGTGCTAAATTGGGCTGAGAGTCATTTATTTTTTAGCATATTTATCATGAGCCATTCCATTCACTAACAAATTTTTGGAAACTCTGCTAGGTAAGGAAATAAAATTGATTGAAAGGATATGACATCTATAACAAGATGGCACTTCCTCATAATGATGTGTTTCTTGTTTTGTAGTCAAATTTAGATTGGATAGGAGCAGAACAATAAGACATTGTTTCACAATTGACTATGCTCACCTGGAGATATAGAAGGAATGCAATAGATTATATGAAAGTGAATCTTTCCTTGGAAGAAGAGGAAGAGTTGGCCCAATGCCCACATGCATCTATAGTTGAATGCCCTCTGAGGTTTATATTTGTGTACTATGAAAACCCTCCTCATCAAATTGATCATTATCCTAATCAAATGTTCCATCATCCAAGGGATCCACTCCTTCCTCAACCTTGAAATCCATCTCGAACTCATCCACCACCTAGAAATTAACTCAATAATTTTCTCCCAATCTTTACTCCCTTGTGAGTTGGTGACTCTAATTATCCATGGACATGAATCTTTAGTGTAATCACATTGGCCATCTAGCCTTGTCACAATATCATGATTTACCCAATGGTTCTTGAAAACGATTTCCTAAATTTTCTCTAAGTCAAGATGCAAAAGACCCTAAAGAGCACATTTGGCTATGACTACAGTAAGTGGATTTTTAGGATTCCAAGAAGAAGATATTTTTATGAGAATATTTATTGACAGTTTCATTGAGAAAGCGACAAAATAGTATAGGGGACTTGAAAAGGGAAGCATTAAGGGGTGGAATTTTCTTAAAACAAAGTTTCTCCAACACTATTAAATTTTGGTCAACACTGCATCAACCCTACGAATTTGTTTTCAAATCATGAAGAATAAGGTTGAAACAATGAGGTAATTTGTATATCATTTCAATTGGTTGCTTCAACAAATTCCTATTCCAAAAAGGCCTAGTGAGGAGATCTAGTTTCACATTCTTGTTTCTACTCTGGATCGTAATATTCAATTGATCCTCAAAAGAGATAAAATTCAATGAATTGAAAGAGGTCAATCTAAAGCAATAAGTTTTGAGGATGATTTTATCACTACGGGAAAGTGGAAACCAGATGATAGTGCAAATCCCAATGTCATTTGTAAGCTATCTATTAAATTCCTTATTAAATGTCATGAAGAGGTAAAATCTCCTTGCTTGACCACTGAAGATATTAGTTTGACAATTTTTGACATGTAATAGTTTAATGAAGAACGAGACCAACATTGCAATGACTGGGCCTTCATTTTATATACCTCTTTTGAGGTTGAAAGTGATCTCAGTTCATCTAGTGATGATGAAGATGATGATCGACAAAAAAGGACACTGATCATCTCTCCTTCTCTTTTTGAAAATAAGTCTTCTTCTAAGGCTGATTCAAAGGACTCGGTGTCAAATTCCCTTCCTATTCTTGAATACAAAGTTTTCTCCTTCAAAGAAGCAGTGGATGAGAATAAAATTTTTCACCTAGAAGAAATTGAAGGTCTCACATATGGTACTTCTCAAGAGAAATAGAAATGGTCAATTAATCCTAACCCTCTTTTCATTTTTGATGAATTTGAAATATATGATAACCCCTCTTTACCAATTTGATCATTGATCAATCTATGTCTGAGGTTGAATATTGTGTATCAATGATTGAGATTTGTCACAATCAAGGAAATGTTAGGGGAACTCCTAGTCCTGTATTGAGGGAAGGTGATAATTTCCATATTGATGCATAGTCAGAGGTTGGAAGTGAATTAGTTATTGCTTTCTCTAAGGTAATCATCTCTCATGAAAATGATTTGATAGAGCAAAGGTGTGATGAGGTTAAAAGAAATATTTCTATCGATGATGATTTTTCAAAAGAAGGAAAAATATCTGAGTGATGTAATATCGAGGAGGAATGTATAACTTATAATTTTGTATCAAAATTAGATATACCTAGATTGGCAAGCCTCAATTGTGGAAATTGTCTAATAAAGGATGGTCTAGTACTAGAAAAATTGCAACAAGATGAAATTTTTGATGAGAAATGGGTTTTTGGGAAATCTTTTGGCTATGGTTGCAATTTCATTTGTATCAATGCTAGGATGTTAATATTTTTGGATTTTCTTTCGAAACTGTATAGGAAGGTGGGTTTCTTAGGGAAGGGTTATTCTTCTCCTAGCCAGTGAATGGGTTTGTATGATTGCTTTACCCTTCCTTCACATGATCGATGGGTTGGTCCTTGTAAATAATTGCAATTTTGGTGTATTTATTTTTGGCTTATTTTTTAGTTTGGTATCCTTCTCATTTTGACTCCATGCCCAATGGAAAGGACTAGTCATACATGTTGGGTTCTCTACGTCATTTACATTCCTTGTCCCCAATCAGAGCCACTATTACTCATAAACATGACCCCCCCTTTTTAACTATCTTACCTTATTTTCCTTAGTCATTTTACTTAAATTCATGTTTGAGTGGTTTTTTTTTGTACTTCTCAAACTTAGGCAGGGTTTTCATTTGTTCTTCCAACCTCCCATTTTACCACTTGTATTATTACATATTTGGCTAAGTAGTATTTTGTGACTTTAATCAAACTTATTCTTTCCTAGAAAGAGGGCATATGTGTGTGAATAACTCACATGATGAGTTTTCATGTGTCAAAAGTTACTCAGTAAGTTTCCCCACAAGTTATAATTGTGGGTGTTATTCTTTTAGTCATTTGAAACCTAAGTGGTGTTTTGTTAGGTTACACGAACTAGACATTTCACTGCCTGAAAGCTTGTTAGTGATTGATGGAATAAAAATGAGTTTAATTCACATAACCAATGTATAATGTAACAAAATAAATCAACATCTTTAGACATAATATGAACAAGAGAATATAGATATCAAAAATATATATTTTATTTATATATAAGTACATGTGTACATAGCATCGACACTACAAAATTGGTCAATTCAACTACAAAAGCTGGTATTAATAACAAAAAAAAAAGGGAGAAATTTTTTTCAAGAACATAGGACAAATATTAGGGCTCAGATGCTCTCAATCACAATTTGGAGGCATTCATTCTAAGCAAGGGACAATAGGTTCTCATGTGACTATAGGAATTGCATAGAGAGTGCGACATCATTCCTTATGATTCTCTTATGAAGAAGAGAAACAACATCCTCCAATGTCTCATTATGAAGAGTTGATGCTATGCATATGGCATCACCTACCAGTCCACTCAAAGGATAGTGACTAGGCCCAGTGATAGCTACATTGACACAATGATGAAATTCAGGCCTCACTAGGCATTCCAATGCTCTTACACCCTAGTGGCAATGGTTGGAGGTCTTGATGATCGTGTACATGACATGCTCTAGGATGGTGGTATTATGTACATGTGCTTGTCTTATAAGTTATTTTCCCTTGAGAATACTATGAACTGCCTCTTCTTCCACCTCGCTCTATATCACAAAAACCTTCTTCAATTGATCTAGCAAATGCCTGAACTACAGGTCACATTCAATCTCATCCTGAATAATGAATTCATTCATAGAATCACCATCACTCTGAGTGCTTGCCATGTTGGATGCTTTTGAATAAAAATAGTGGTGACACTAAATGAATTTATAGAAGGTTGGTTGGACATTGGCACTTTTTCCCAGGGAATTTAATGAGATGTCAATTTAGTTCAGATTAATGGCTGATTTGAACTAGTTTAAATTACATTTCCAATCAGACAATATACATGTGCTATCATATGATGTTGCTTTGATGCTGCATTAATTATTCAATTGTGTGAAAATTCATTCAGCGGCTATTGGTGAGATAAAGATCAATTTTCTTTCTTGATTCCTTTTCATTTTCTAGGTTAATTATTCCAACTAATCTTCAACAGTTTTCAAGAAGACAAGAAGAAACAAGAAGACCGCCAAATTTTGTAGTGACTTTGGTGACCATTTAGTGGGGTCGGTTCACTATATATTTGAAAATGGAGAAGAAGATAGGCATTCTCTAGATATACACCTTGTGGTGTTATCGAGAGGGATTTATTCATTTATTTCATGTTGTAATAGTTCATGATCTTTGTGTTATGAATTTAATGTGATGCTTAGTACATTGATATTTGTATTACACATGTCATACGGTTATGTCTTCTTTGTTAGATAAGATTTATAGTGTCCATTTATTATAGTATGATCTTATTTCCTTTGATAGGATAGCCATAGGCTTTTCAGTTTTTGTGTTGATTATTTATGGCTATGGTTTATGCTTTTGTGTTAGTTTCATATTTATGAACTGACATCTATTTCCTTTCCTGCTTTCTAGTTAAAAGTATACTCATGTTCATTAATTTAGATAAATTCATTGCATAATATTCAAGGGAGTTGTACCTAAAAAATTTAGAGAAAATCCACAAATTCAATTGTGGTCTTTCTAGAGCTATTAGTGAATTGATACCAATGCTAAATTGGGATGAGAGTCATTTGTTTTTTAGCATATTTATCATGAGCCATTTCATTCGTTAACATACCCTAAACCCTAAACCCTAAACTCTAAACTATAAACCCTAAAGCATTCATTTTGTCCTAGGACCTTAATGAAATTTGGTTGCCTTGGGAAACTTCACCAAATTTTATTCTCTTAAGCCATGTCATTTTGTATACATAGATACCCTTAAGACATCCTATATTAATGCATAGATCCCCTTAAGCCATCCTATATTAATAGTTAAATTTTTTTTCATTCAAGTAACATGCCTTAGAAATAATTGAGGCTTACACATTTTATCATTTGTATTCAATTATGCCATTTATATTGAATGGTTTAAGGGTATTTCCTAAACATGTATCTTACATTTTGAAATTACAAATCTAATGTAGGTTCACTTATATCTTAGAGATCACAAATCAATTTAATAATATCTATAATCCACCTCCATGCCCTCCATCTCCACCACCTTTACCTTCACCTCCACCCACTCCACCTCCACCACTTGAAACTGATAGTACTTGCTTGCAAGAATAGATCAATGCTGACATTAGAACCATTTAGGATAAAATCAACATTATTCAAAATGAATAATGTATTGTACCACCTTTGAGGCTTTTTGCATCTAGGATGCAAAATGTTGTTGATGTTGTTAGGGTTATGGATGGGGTCTTAGATGAGCATTGACGATGACTAGAGGAGAGGAGAAAGTCTAATTCTAAAAAAGGAAAACACGAAGAAATGAAGAGATACAATAGAGAACCACAACACTTTATAAATTAAGACAATGATCTTATAGTTATGAATTTATGAATTTGGTTCAATGGATATTTTGTGTGATGAAATTGTGAGTTTTGTTGGATGGATATTTTTAGTTGTGAATTTATGAATTTGGTTGGATGGATATTTTTAGTGATGAATTCATGAATTTGGTTGGATGCATATTTTTTAGTGTTGAATTTATGAATATAATAACTTATAATGATGAATTTATAATAGCATATATTTTATGACTATCTACTATCATGATTTCTCCTATTGGAAAAATGTAATCTATATATACATTAGGCATAAATGAGCTTTTTGTGAATGTTTCAAGTTTATTTTTAGTATGTTCATGTATTAAAATTACATAGTTTTGAATCTTAAATTTTGAAATATGTATGCACATGCTCAAGTTAAGTGAATGTATGTATGTGTATGTATATGTATGTATGTCCTATTTAATCAAATTTGCATGTACATTTAAAATTTAACTATTTCTTGTAATTTTGTAAGTAAATGTATGTTAATTTTTTATAATTTAATGTAGGTGAATACTTATATAGATATCATGGATCAATTTGACATTGATGATATAATTAATCCACCACCTCAGCAACCTCCACCTCCCCCTCCACCCTATCCACATCATATCCCACCTCCACCACACGCTGGATTAGATGAGGCTTGCTTGTGAGAATGTATCAATGAACATGTGGCATCCATTCAAAACCAAATAAATTCTATAAAAAATGAACCATTGATTGCACTTGTGAGACATTTTTCATCTATGATGAAAAATGTTGTTAATGCCATTAGAACTATCGATTCTAACTTAGATAGGCATCAATGAAATAAAGAGGATATGAGACAAATTTTATGAAGATGGTCTCTCATATAAAAAAATAGACCGAAAAATTAAAAAATCCCATCTAGCCCCTTATTTTATCGACCCTACTACTCAACATCCCATTCCTACCGCTAAATCTAGAATCGCCATGAGGTGGTGTATACATCCATGAATGAGGGCATATTTTTGGGATCAATGTATATGGTATTTGACAATCCACCACATGCTAATATAGAGGTCCCATTATAATTTTTAGGAAACTATATGTAGAGTTTTATTTGGGGAAATTTTCTAATTATTTTGATTTTAAATCATTTCAGGGTGTTGGTGGTGACATGCCACAATAAAGGTTAGGGGCAAGGGTTGATCCCCAACACCCTGTGAATGTGAAACCCCTTGTTTCTCCTCTTGGTCCTACCATTCCTACACCTGTACATCAATGTGTAGTGGTATCGACATTAGGATCCCTCAGTACACTCATAAGAGATCTTTATCAACATGATTTCATGCAGGAGCATCCAGTGGTGTAAGGGCAATCTTGCATCACCCAAAAATAGTTAAATTTCAATTTTCTCAATTTTTAGATGTTTTTACATTTTTGGATACCCTTTTCGTCATAATGAAATTGCCAATTTACAGTTTTCATTTTCTATTCTTAGGTTGAAAGATATTGCAGTTTTAGTTTCCCAAATTTGCACCTGAAAATCTTCTGAGTTAGATTTGAGGCACTTAGATTTCCTAGATCGGCCCCAAAAATTTCCAAAATCGGCGTAGTGGATTTCATGGGCGTTCTTGACTTTGATACCTTTCCAATGGTTCAAACAGTTCGGAATCAAAGTCCCAGATCAAAAGTTATGGCCCCGGGAAGTTGGCGCACTTTCTAGAAGATACAATTGCAAATGTTCTTTTGAAATTTGAACTTCAAGTTGTAATTTTTCGATGCTAAACTGCCTAAACTCAAATTTGAATGTTGTTTTGGCTCCAAACTAAAGAGGAGCTCTATGTATGGGTGGGTTTCTAATTTTTTGGGTAACTTTTGGGGACAAGCTCGCATATTGCGAAAGGGTGATTCCGTAGCTTTCTGTAACTTGCATGTGTTGTAGAACTTGGGGATTTGAGATCCTCTACATGTAAGAAGCTCCATTTTCTGAATAATAAAATTATTCTCTTGTTTGTGGGTTATTTTCTAAGTCTCGGATTGTGCCCTCATTAAGTGGTATCAGAGGAAGGTTTTCTTGAGTGTGTGGATAGATCGCCGATCATGAGGCAGTTCACACCAAGACCATGGTTGTGGGTCGAGGTCAAGGAAGATGCCTCCAAGAGTGATGCCTAGTAGGCATGGTGGTGCCAAAGGTGGTCGAGGCGGAAGACATGCTAGTGGAAGAGATGCACTAGCAGCCCTCAAGAGACAGATTGACGCATTAAAAGAGCAGTTGAGAAGAGGGTTAAACCCAAGGGAGGAAAGTCAAGATGAAGGAAAGGAAGAAGGTTCAAATGTAGAAGAGGAAGAAGAAGCAATTGATCAAGACCAAATGTGGCTAATAAGGGCCATTTTGAAGATCAGGAAAAGAACTAGAGCAGAAGTCCCCAGTTATTCCGGAAGTCTGAACCCAGAAGAGTTGATCAACTAGATCAACAAGCTAGAAGAATATTTTGAGTATGAGGAAATAGAGGACCCAGATTGAGTTAAGTTTGAGAAAATGAAGCTAAAAGGCCATGCCAGTATTTGGTGGAAAGAAGTCCAATTGGAAAGAAATCAAAGAGGAAAAGGAAATATCACCAAATGGGATCGCATAGTAGAGAAATTAAAGAAGTAGTTCACACCAGTGAACTACGAGTTAGATCTATTAAAGAAATTACAAGGGTTGAAGCAAGGAATCAGATCTGTGAAAGAATATATTGAATATTTTCATAAGATAATCATCAGAACGGGCCACATAGAGGCCAATAAGGAGAAGGTAGCCCGATATCTTAATGGATTACGACCAAGCATTCGGGAGAACTAAAGCCTAGTCGAGGAATAACCACCATTGGGATATATCAGTTTACTCTGAAAGGTGGAAAGTTAGACAAAATATTTGATGGAAAGCAAAAAAGGACAAAGGAGGTCAAGCTGGAAGGGCGGTGGAGACGGGAAGCGAAATGATGATGAAAAGAAAGTGAAGATGTGGGTACCGGTACATTAAAGGAATGACAACTATCACCCTCATGATCAAAGCGATGGTGATCAAAGGGCGTTGGACAAAGGATGGAAAGAGGTGGTTTGAACATGTTTCCGGTGTAGTGGTGAAAGGGCATCGAGCCTATGAATGTCTAACCTGAGGAAGGGGAAGATAAAGGTAAAGGTCATGGAAGGGTTATCACGAGATAAAGGGAGGCCATCGAACATTGAGATGATCTTTGAGGAGAAGCCCTAGTGATTAGGAGAGCCACGATGACTCGAGGAAAAGGAACGGGAACAAAGGGAAGAGATTTGTTTTGACACAAGGTGCAAGTGTGAAGGAAAATGTTGTGATGTCATTATTTATGGTGGAAGCAGAATGTCACGGGTAATGAAGAGATGGTCACAAAGTTGAAGCTAAAGAGGAAAGGCACCATATCCATATCAGGTTACCTGGTTGCAAAAAGACCACAAAGTTTTGGTCAATGAGCAGTGCCTAGTAAAGTTCAAGATTAGGAGCTACCATGATGAGATACTCTGTGATATCATCCCCATGGATGTATGTCACATGTTGTTGGGGAGGCCGTGGCAGTTCGATAGGCGAGCTATACATGATGGCCATGCAAACACTTATTCATTGACAAAGTATGGGGTTCGTCACAAGCTGAAACCCACAGAGAAAACAAAGAAAGGTATGTAGTAGTTGCTACTTAATTTGTTATGTAGATGGAAGAAAATTTTTAGAAGGTATGAAGCATGAGCGTGTGTGTTATTCATTGATTCCTAGAGTAAGGAGGATAGTGAGAATATTCTAGAAGAAGTTTCTGGGATGTTGGATGAGTTTCAGGATATTGTTTCTGATAATGTACCTGAGGGTTTACCACCAATAAGGAAGATTAGTCATGAGATTGAATTGATTCCTAGAACCAGTTTACCAAATAAGGCAGCTCATAGAATGACTCCAACAGAAAATGATGAGTTGAGCAGACAAGTTCAAGAGTTGTTGAGAAAGGGCTTGATACGAGAGAGTTTGAGTCCATGTGCAGTACCTACAGTACTAGCACCAAAGAAGGATGGGGAGTGGAGGATGTGTACAGATTCCTGAGCCATAAACAAGATAACAATCAAGTACATATTTTCCCTACCAAGGATGGATGACGATGGACTATTTGAGTGGAGCTTGAGTACTTCACAAGATTGATAGAAGAGTGGATATCACCGGATCTAGATTAGAGAGGAGATGAATGGAAAACTACCTTCCAAGACCAAAGAGGGCACATGCGGTGGTTAGTCATGCCTTTTGGGTTAACCAATTACACCAAACACATTCATGCGGCTCATGAACAAGGTACTAAAAGAATTTCTGGGAAGTTTTGTTATTGTGTATTTAGATGATATTTTGATTTTCAGTAAGACGTTGGATGAGCATCTGATGCATATTAGGAGAGCCTTTGAGAAGTTAAGAGAAGAGAAACTATTGATTAATCTGAAGAAGTGTAGTTTTGTGAAGAGGGAGTTAGTGTACTTGGGGTTTGTTGTCTCAGTAGAAGATCTCAAGATGGACCCAGAGAAGGTGAAGGCTATTCTAGAATGACCTACCCCAAAAACTGCTACTGAGGTGAGATCTTTCCATGGTTTGACTAGTTTTTACTAGAAAAATTCATTAGAAACTTCAGTAGTATTTGTGGACCCACAGCTGGAAACAACGAGAGGGATGAAAACAATTCAAATTATGGAGCACTAAATGCGGCAAAAAGTTTTGGTATTTGAAGCGAGAGAAGAGTGACAAAACAACTGTTGTTCTAGCCCTCCCCAAATTTTGAAATTATTTTGAGTGGATTGTGATGCTAGTGGATTTGTGCCATTTGGAGGCGGTGTTGAGCCAAGAAAGGTAAGCCATTGCCTATTTGGGTGAAAAGTTAAAATGATGCCAGAAATGTACGTATATGATCCAGGAATTTTTATGCAATAGTTCAAGCATTAAAGAAATGGAGACATTATTTGTTTGCCGAAGGGAATTTGTTCCTATATGCTTAGGCACCCTAAAAGTAGATTAGGAGAATCCTAATTAATTAAATGTATTATTTGATTGTTAATCTTAAATTCATCTACTTAGTAAATAAATAGAAATATTTATTTATATTGAAGTTCATTATCAATTCTTCTACTTTATCATATTGACATCTCTTAATTAAATAAACAAAATTAAAAACTTTGTTTTATTTAATTAATTATTATTTTATCATATTATTTTTCTCTCTTAATTAAATAAACAAAATTAAATACTTTGTTTTATTTAATTATTATCATTAATATTTCTTCTATACTTTATCTATTAATTCTATCTTAAATTAAATACACAGCTTCAATAATTTGTGTTATTTAATTACCTTATCACATTTCTTCTTAATTAAATAAAGATATTCTAAAAATCTTTTATTTAATTATCACTTTCTGAATATTTTAATTTAATAAACAAATCCTATAGTTTGATTTATTAAATTATTTATTCCTCTTTTGCTAAAATTAAATAAACTAAAAATATTTAATTTATGCATAAATCATTTACACTATTCACTCACCAATAAAATTAGATTTTTAAAATCTAATTAATGCAACTTCCATTCACGGGAAGAGCTTCGGGGACAAACTTGCGGGAAGTCCTCTCAATCTTCTTCCATCAATCCTCCCTCTCTTCTTGCCTGGTGTTTTCATGGGGAGGAACAATCCTCCATGATCAGCTCCATCTTCTCATCCCATGCCATTCAATTCTCCAGATTGAATCACAACCCCTTATCCTGTATCCCTGTGCAAATGTGTTGTTGTGAAAGCTATAAATACAGCTCTTTGGCTACAGGAAATGGATCTCAACTTGTGCAATCTTACTTTGCAGGTTTTCCAAGCATCCAAGCATCCAAGCAATCAAGCATTCAAGCATTCATCCAGCATCCATCAAGCAGCAATCAAGCATCCATCATTTGTAGTCATGGCTGCCATTACAATAGATTTGTATATTTAATCACATAGGAATAGAATTAGTTCATTTCTCATTCTCTAAATGTCATTTCAATAGTTTAATTAGCTTCTAAATCTTAGAGCAAAGTAAATTAGAGAGATCCTTTAGAGTTAGAGAACAATAGGATAAATTTCTGAAGATTTCTAGTTTAAATTAGTTTAATTTCTTCAAATCTTAGATGCAATGTCCTATTTAGAAGTGTAGAAGCATGTTTAAATTGTTTATCCCATTCTTCCACTTACATTTTGGCACCCACCATGGGGCCTAACCCCATATTCTAATAAAATTTTGTGAAAAGTGTCTTACAGGAATCGGCGTGATAGTTTTCGTGGGACCGTGACTTTTTACAGCAGGTTGTGTCACTGTTTTAGCACTCCACGTCACTTTTTTAGCGCACCGGGTTTCTGTTACAGTGCGCCACATCACTGTTTTAGCACGCCGGGTTTCGGTTACATCGCGTCGAGTCACTATTTCAGTGCATCACGCCATTGTCCTTAAAATCATTCCTTTTATCTGGATCTGACGCATCCACAGCCAGATTCTGTCTTTGTCTATTTTTTTGATTAAAATTTACCAATCCTAGGATAGAAAGGGATAAAATTTACCAATCCTAGGATAGAAATGGATAAAATTTATCAATCCTAGGATAGAAATGGATAAAAATTGATCAATCCTAGGATAGAAACTTCCAAATTTTCTTTTGGGATTAAAATTGAACATCATGTTTTTATGGAGCAATATCTCCATATAGATTAGCTAACTTGTCTTTTGGGTTTTAAAAAGAACAATTTCTCTGCTGTGATTGGGTGATAGGTTTATGCTCTCCCCTTTACTGGGTGCATCAGAATACCAGACTCACTTTTCTTTATGCATTTTAAAGCTTTTTTAAAACCTTTAGATAGGCCTGCCGTAGTGGGAAAAAGTACTCACCCTACGGGAACGACCTGAGTGGGGACAGCCAAAAGCCATGGTATTCCAACCCACTTAAAATTTATGTGAATTTGAAACCCTTTTTCAGCGGAAGTTTGCGGGGATAACCATCCCCAAAATCTTTGGTCTAAAGGTGGGAGGGTCTCGAGGGAGTTTATCCATTTCCCTCTACGAGCAGGAAACCCTATCTAGAACCTAGAATTAGAAGCAGCTTGTTGCTTCTAAACATTGTAATACCCGGCTGATTGTAGGCGAGGGAAGAATCTACCCTCTAGCACTCACCATATAATTGCCAAGGATTGTTTGCTGAGGGATCGGTATCGCTTCGTCCTCTGAGTACGCACCTGGAAAAGACAAAAACATAGGCACCCTCTAGGGGGTGACATGGCTATGTGAGTCGACGCAATTCCAAGCTATGGGCCATTCAAGTATATACCGATGACCTTTTGTCTCTAGGAATGAGTCTATCTGAAGTGTCTTACCTGTTATAAACCGGTGAAAATCAAGAAGAATCATTGATTCTTAAGAGCATACACTATCTGTTTAGATTCTAGGATTTTAAAGTCAACCATTCTATTCTTGCTTGTTGTGTTTTCTCTCATTAAATTCAGATAAGATCATCACAAAAATATTCAAAATCAAAACACTTGTGAAATTCTCATGATTCGAGATTGGGTATCCACCAAATTTGTCAAGAAATCTCTTGTCAAACGAATCAGAAAACCAAGGAAAACACTTGCATACAAACAACTTCTAAGAAAATAATGATTTTTATATCAAAGCAGGAAAGTTCTACTCCAACATAGGACTTTTATTCATAGGTATCATGATTTCTCTAGAGGTTATACGGACGACTATGTTGTAGCTCCCTTAGATTCACAAGCATTTTATCAAAGAAGGGCTCTTAGGCAACACCACAACCACAGTCAAAGAATTCGTCCAGAATACATCCCACAACCAGCCATCCAATACGACACTAGACCAAGTGAGTTTCATAGAATAAGATAGTTTTTCTATCTTAAAACTTACCTCAGGTTCTATTTTAGGGTGTCATTAATTTCTTTGTTTTAGCACTTCAGGTTTGTTTAGCCGCACGATGGTTTATGTTCGGTGCTTTTGGTCTTTGTTCTGATGCTTTTGGGTTTCTATTCCGGTAGCGTGAGGGTTTCTATTCTAGCCCGGCGTGGGGTCTGCATTCTATACGTTATGTCTCTGTTTACTGGCACTTTGGGTCTCTGTTATTTCCGATTATTAATACGGTCTTTGTTTTGGCACTTTGGGTCTCTATTCCGGTCGCGTCACGGTCCTACTGTTTTTAGTGCTTTGGGTCTCTGTTCCGGTAGCGTCCGCTTCTGTTTAGCAAATTCATGTCTCTATTTTAAGCTCGAGAGAAAGTCGAGAAAAATAGAGGGGATTGGTAGAATGGTTAGTCGGTTGCCCATGTTGATAACAGTTCTCATCGGTCTAGAACATTTTTCCTGATCCGAACGCCAGGAGTCATACAAAGGAAAACACCATTACACCTAAGATCTTTGAAACATCTTGCAAAGTGTCCTTATCACCAAATCTGAGATATTCTGTCAAAGTTTCCCTATCAAGGATTTTTATCATCCTTCCATCACGAAACTAGACACAATTAAATTAGATTTTAAATCAAAAACCTCGACACTTATCCAATCAAACAATCCAAGATCGAAGTATAGAGTAAAACTTTAACATTTGTATGCCTATTTTACCACGATCGTATATCAAAGACAACAACAAGAGAAAGGAAATGAAGAATGGCAACCATGGCTGAGAAAACCCTTGGGGTGATATACTTATGCCAGTCCTCTCACTAATTCACACGAGAAAGAAATAATTGCAGAGGAAATCGAGAAAGTTCAACAAGACCCTCATTTCCATAAATTTATGGAAAAGATGCTAGAGCAAGATATGGAAAAGTATCTTCTATTATTAGCTGAAAAAGGTGCTAAGCTTCCTAAAGACTTTGATGTCAATCAACTCAAGAAAACAACCACACCTAACCCAACTAGTATAGAAAATCCAAATCAAATAGATGCTTTGACAAAACAAATCCAACAATTACAATTGCAGCTCCAAAATATCCAACAAGGGCCAGCAAAAAGATATTCCTTACAAGACATTTGCCCTTATCCATTCAACCCAAGCATTAGCAGGATACCATTTCCACAGTATTGTGAGTACCCAACATACAACAAATACAACGAGAGAACCGATCCATTTGATCACCTACGGGAATTTTGAGCCATGAGCATAGAGTTCACACATGAGGACTCTTACTTACTACGATTATTTCCAAGAAGCTTAGGAAATACTTGCATGGAGTGGTTTTCTAAATTGGAACCTGGGATCCAATCTTTTGAAGAATTGATCAATAGGTTCATAACGCACTTCTCATTCAACATCCAACATGGGGCGACCTTAAAAGAACTCTACAACACCAAACAGGAAAAGGGTGAAAATTTTCTTTCCTTTCTCCAACGATGGAGAAGGCTATTTGCTAAATACCCCAGATCTATTCCTGAAGAGGAGAAGATAGAGATATTCATTGATAACTTAGTGGATGACATGAATTATAGGTTGGACTTACAATGTCCGTCTACATTTGAACAAGTTATCGAAAAAGGGCTCAAAATCGAAGAGGCTCTAATCAAAAGAGGAACAATCAAACACTTCATTGAAGGTTCAAACAATAACAATTCCTCTAACAACAACAACGAAAAGCCAAGATTTTGGCAAAAGAATAAGAATACTGATACCATGATTGATACACACACATCCAAACCAGTATTCACCTTGACGCCAACCACTACAAACAAACAAAACAATGGTCTTAATGTCAAACAAAGTAGTGATCAAGGAAATAATCAAAGCAGTGGAGAAACAAAAACCCAATCATTCCAACAACCATCCAATAAATGAAAATTCACACCATTAGGGCAATCATTGGAATCAGTCCTCAAAGAAATTTTAGATGAAAAACTCATTCAAGTACAAGAGGCTAGAAATTGGGACCCTCAAGTCAAACCATCATGGTGGAATGACTTGCATTACTATCACTATCATCAGAATAAAGGCCACATGACTGAAAAATTGTTGGTAGTTAAAACATGTGGTACAAGACCTCATAGATCAAAAGAAAGTATTTGTAGAGGGGCATCAAACAAACAAAGATCACACAACATTCAAAAATCCTCTACCAAATTATCAAAAAGGAGAATCCTCTTCTGCAAATACCAAAGGTAAGAATGTTGGTTATGTTTATGACACAACAATCCTTTGTTTTTCCGCCACCAAGGAGGATGAGGAGTTATGCAATCAAATCAATTAGAACAATGACATTACATCTACTAATTTGGTACAACATATAGAAAAATCTGAAAACCAAATTAATGTAATCACACTCAAAGGGAAACAAGAGTACCAACCGGTTAATGCAACAACAAGGGCACAATCTAAAGTTATATTGAAAGGAGCATCAATATCATCCCCATCTGTGGATACTCCCTCTAATCAATATAATCTCATCGATCAATTGCAGAAAATACTGGCACAAATATCCATCTTGGAACTTTTAAAAATTTCCCCATCACACAAAGAGGTTCTTGAGCAAGCTCTTGTATCAACCACGGTACCTAACAATTTGGATGTATGTCAATTTCAAGCTATGGTGGGACATCTATCTGCACCTCATTGCCTTTCATTTTCCGAACATGATGATGTATCACTCACCCATCCCCATAATTCTGCCCTCCACATTGAAGTCCTCATCCATAAACACCATGTAAAGCGTGTCCTGATAGATGGAGGGGCTGGTTTAAATATTTGTACCTTAAAGCTGATTCATGCACTAGGATACTCAGATGAAGCCATTAATACAAGACAAAAAATCACAATCAAAGCATATGATGAAGAAGAGAGGTCCTCTAAAGGGTTGATCATATTACCCATTCAAGTAGGACCTATTGTCCAAAAAGTGGTTTGCCAGGTCTTAGATAGGGAACTAACATATAACATACTGTTAGGACGCTCTTGGATCCATGATATGCAAGCAGTACCTTCTACCTATCAGCAATGCCTAAAATTTCCTGTCAATGGACAGGAGGTAACAATCACAGCAGACTATAACGACACTCAAGCTTTTCATACATTGAAAACATCTCAGGATACATTGATACCTCACAATAGAGAAGTTAGCACATCAGATGGTGAGCAACAGTAAAGCTTCATATCCAAGTGGCTTCCAAAACAACAAAAATCACAAGAGATAAGGGTAGCACAATCTAACCCTTCAAATGTTGAAGAACAATTAGCTCCACTCTCATATCAATTCACCAACAAAGTACAGATAAGTGATGAAGGAATAAGTGAATATAGTGTTAGGAACTCTTTCCATCTATCATAGATGTTACCCTCCTTACAAACATATGGAAAGCCATCTACAAACACCCAAAAATCAAAACAATCTACAACGGCATTAGATGGTAGATTTGAAAAAGCTGGGAACTTAGAAGAAGAATCAGATGATAAGGCCATACTAAATTGGCTTTATAGGGACGAGGAAGCTTCCACTTCCACAAGTAATATCATAGAGACAAATCAATATGGAAAAGGAAAGGCTATTCTAGAGAAGATGGGATATTCAGGACAGGGACCTATTGGGTTAAGGAAACAAGGCATAACATAACCAATCTAGCCACTCACACTCCAACATAAGGATAAAACTGGACTAGGATATGCAAAAAAACAAGGATCTCTTAACCGAAGGAAACAAAGTGTAACAGAACCAATTCAAGTTCTCACAATTCAGCAAAATGGCAAAACTGGACTAGGATACACAGAAGAAGCAAGAGCAGAACTCACCAATAAAACTATGGAGCGTATTCTTCAAATAAGAGATAATTATGAAACAGATTCAATGAATATGAGTGGGACAATTTATCAGATGTTTCCTATGAAGATATTCAGATTGATGTTATCAAAAAGTATACCCCCAAACGTGAGGAGGGTCAAAGCTCAAGTTTTAATCCTATTGTCTTTGGAACACAAAATTTTGATGACTCAAGTGAAGATGAACAGACATCAATTGAGATAAATGATGTGGAAGAAAATACCTTCATAGGCCTTGACATTACCATTAACAACCTGGACAACATTTATGTTCAAGCTTTCACAATCGCTGACCTCAACCCGTCTAATGATTCATTGCCTTTACTGCATCCCGAGCTTATAGAATGGGAACCCCAACACCCCATCAATCTCCCTATTTTTGACAATGACTCCGCTATTATCAATTACCTTTGTTGTGAGGAATTTGATACTTGTTCTAACAATACTTCTTTTAATGATGCTTTTAGGCAGGAGGGTGCCAAGCCTTTCAGTTGCAAAAATATGGAAATAGAAAATGGATCTAATGGTGAAAACCATTCTATGGCAGTATTTGATCCTAAAATAGTAAAAACAAAGAATGCATCCAATGGTGAAAACCTCATTGAGGCACCAAAGGATGAAAGGCTTGACATCCTCCCACAACATTACCATGAAAGATCATCAGTGTTGATAGAACCCACACAGTCTATTGATATTGGCACAGCAGAGAAAGCAAGAATACTCCACCTGGCAGCATCCCTGACAGATACAGAAAAACCAGATTTTATCAAATTCTTTGAAGAACGATGCATCAATTTTGCTTGGTCATACTCTAACATGCAGGCTTAGACATAGATCTCATTATGCATCACTTATCATTACCAGCTAGCACAAAACCAGTAAAACAAAAGCTGAGAAAAATGCATCCACATGTTGCATTATTAGTAAAAAATGATTTGAAGAAACTACTAGATGCTGGATTTATCAGGTCTATTGATTATGTGGAATGGATATCCAACATTGTACCTGTTTCAAAGCCAGATCACACTATTAGAATACGTACTGATTTCAGGGATTTAAATAGAGCATGTCCAAAGGATGATTTTCCTTTGCCGAACATAGACATGAATGTCGATTTAACAGCTGGCCATCAAATGCTATCACTCATGGATGGATTTTCAAGATACAATCAAATCAAAATAGCTCCTGAAGACCAAGAAAAGATAGCATTTACATGTCCATGGGGCACCTTTTGTTGGAACATCATGCCTTTTGGGTTAAAGAATGCAGGAGCTACATACCAGCGAGCTATGACAACAATCTTCCATGACATGATGCACACCTTCATGGAGGACTATGTGGACGACATCTTAGCAAAGTCTCACACTAGGGAAGGACATCTAGAGATACTGGCCAAAATATTTGACAGGTTGGAGAAATTCAAAGTCAGATTAAATCCTAAGAAATGTGCCTTTGGAGTAACATCAACAAAACTCCTTGGAAACATAGTTTCTACAAAGGGAATTGAAATAGATCCAGCAAAGGTTAAAGTGGTGCGGGAGCACCTATTTGATCACATGCCTCCATGAATCCATATTGAGTTATTTGTTTCATTTTTATGTTTTGATATTTTAATAAGCCCAAGAGGCCACCTTTGTGGTGTTATAGGTCATAGGATGTTGTTCATTTCTCATATATTGTAAAAATTGTCAAAAGTGCAAAATTAGGTAGATGAAATGTCATTAAGGTGTTTTGTCAACACACTAATCAAAAGGTGGTTGCAAATAGTTGGTTTGGGTTGAAAATGTATAAATAAACCCTCCAAAATTCGAATTGGGGGTTGGAGACATTATTTTTGAAGTTAAATGAATGGCAACCTCAAGTTTGGTATGCATTTTCTGATTTTTACATTGTTACCAGATTGAAGTTGTGATTTGTACGGCCTGGTATGGACTCAAACAATGGAGTATCATATATGGATGGAAAGATCTCTGTTTCTAGTTTCCAATTCTTTTTGTCTCATTGAATTTTATCAAGTTTTGTGGAAGATATGATTATTTTGGTGAGACTGCCTATTCTAACAACATTGTGCAGAATTTACAGTATAAAAAGTGTGATGGTAAGGAATGTAAAGTCTATGTTTTGGATCTAAAACCAATTTTATTTTGTTTCCATATGAATCTACTTTCATTTTCTTCAACTCTCATCAAAATTCATTAAGAATTGAATAAGTTATGAACATTTTTGTGAGGGCAGGTCTGAACCCTACCTAGGGTTTGCAGTTTTGGGAAAAATACAATAACTTTCATTTCAACCGTTGGATCTTCATAATAATTTGAGAAAGAGTATATAACTATTCTTTCGTCAATCTCACCAGAGGGATTTTCTTTATTATTTGTTTTGTAGAAGTTATTAATGACTGTTCATGGCAATAAATTGTGGGCTGCCATATTTATGTTTCCAATGTGATATACAATGCCTAATAACATGTGTCATATAAAGATTGTTTTGGATTATTATTGAAGGTTTGTGATGTGTTGTGAATCCTCATAGCTCTACATCAAATTGGTATCAGAGCCTAGAAAAGATATGGGCTGGTGAAGTTTTTTGGTTTTGTGTTGGTGTTTGTGGTTGTGTGTTGTACAGGTTGAGGAAGGAACAAATTACCGGTGTAATAAAGAGAAATCAAAGTCACGGCTGGAACTGCCAGAGTCGTTGAAAAAGGTCGTGAATATTACAGGCTAAAGGATTAAAGTTAAACAAAAGATGGACAAAAGATTAAAGTTAGAGTCAGAACAAAGTTAAATCCCATAGTGAAAGTCAGATAAATAAATCCGGGTCAGTTAGCATTGAAACGGTGAAAGATGGTTAATACAAAAAATTAAACAAAAAACCGCTCACGAATTCAGTCAAAGATGAAGAAGAAGATTTATGGGCACAATATGTAGCCATTGAAGAAGAATGGAATAGTAAGGTTGGTGATGGAAAAGTTAAACAAGAGGAAGAAGAACTCATCAAGGTAGAAGAAAACAAGGACATTGAGGTTGAAAGTGAATTGGTGTCAAGATTGGATAAGTTGGTTATGGGTGAAGAGGAATTTGAAGTACAAGAAGACAAGGAGGAGACCTCAAGGTCTCTATATTTTGTTTCTAATTTTTCCTTGGACTATGTATGTGCAGGTTATGAAGGACAAAGTGAAGTGTTTGATGATATGATAGAGTTTTGGGACTTCCAAGTTGCAGGGATGCTTGATAGAAGAAGGCATAAGAAGAACAAAAGGAAGAAAAGACAAAATCTGATTGAAAATACAAAGGACAAGGTGCAAAGTAACTGGAAGACTAGGAAGAAGATAATTCAAAGGGGCTTGAATTCTTTTGCCCTCGGGAGTTTGGTGCAGGAGCACCTATTTGATCACATGCCTCCATGAATCCATATTGAGTTGAGTTATTTGTTCCATTTTTATGTTTTGAGATTTTAATAAGCCCAAGAGGCCACCTTTGTGGTGTTATAGGTCCTAGGATGTTGCTCATTTCTCATATATTGTAAAAATTGTCAAAAGTGCAAAATTAGGTAGATGAAATGTCATTAAGGTGTTTTGTCAACACACTAATCAAAAGGTGGTTGAAAATAGTTGGTTTGGGTTGAAAATGTATAAATAAACCCTCCAAAACTCGAATTGGGGGTTGGAGACATTATTTTTGAAGTTAAATGAATGGCAACCTCAAGTTTGGTATGCATTTTCTGATTTTTACATTGTTACTAGATTGAAGTTGTGCTTTGTACGGCCTAGAATGGACTCAAATGATAGAGTATCATATATTGATGGAAAGATCTCTGTTTCTAGTTTCCAATTATTTTTGTCTTATTGAATTTTATCAAGTTTTGTGGAAGATATGATTATTTTGGTGAGACTTCCTATTCTAACAATATTGTGCAGAATTTACAGTCTAAAGAAGTGTGATGGTACGGAATATAAAGTCTATATTTTGTATATAAAACCAATTTTATTTTGTTTCCATATGAATCTACTTTAATTTTCTTCAACTCTCATCAAAATTCATTAAGAATTGAATAAGTTATGAACATTTTTGTGAGGGTAGGTCTGAACCCTACCTAGGGTTTGAAGTTTTGGGAAAAATACAATAACTTTCATTTCAACCATTGGATCTTCATAATAATTGGAGGAAAAGACTATAACTATGTTTTATTCAATATCACTAGACATATTGGCTTCATTATTTATTTTTTAGAAGTTATTAATGACTGTTCATGGCAATAAATTGTGGGCTGCCATATTTATGTTTCCAATGTGATATACAATGCCTAATAACATGTGTCATATAAAGATTGTTTTGGATTATTATTGAAGGTTTGTGATGTGTTGTGAATCCTCATGTCTACATCCTTAAAGCCATTGTCAGAAATACCACCTCTAAGAATATCGGTACATTAGAGATCTCTCTGAGGTATTCTGAGTCCATCAAAGATTCATCTCTCAACTAAGCGGTCGGTGTCATCCATTTAACCATATTTTGTAAAATGTGTCTTTTAAATGGGATGAACAGTGTGAGAGTACTTTCAAATCCAAATCAAGCATTATTTGATAACACCAATCTTGGTGCCACCAGGTGAACAAGCCATTGGTATATATGTAACAACAGATATCTCTTCAGAACTATTTGGCATAGGGATAGAGAAGGAAGGGCGAGTATATACTATATCGTGGGACACTCAATGGACATGAGTAAGCTACACCTTCATTGAAAATCATGTATGGTAGTATTTTCAGCACAAAATTCGCGACACTATATGCTCACTCACACTATCAAGCTCATTGCGAAAATTGATCCTCTCAAGTATTTATTGAGCAAAGCCGCTTTAACAGGAAGGTTGGCAAAGTGGGTCATGCTCCTCAGTGAGTTTGACATTCAGTATGTTGAAAGGCGAGCTATCAAAGGACAAGTCATCACTGACCAATTAGTAGAAGCTCCATTATCAGACGGTCATCATCCTATGACCATGGAATTTCCTGATGCGGATATCCTCAACGTTACAACACAACCATGGCAACTCTACTTCGATGGATCCTACACACAACATGGATCAGGGGCAGGAATTTTATTTGTCACACCTCTTGGGCACACGATTCCACAATCTTACAGGCTTACCTTCCATTGCACTAACAATGTGGCAGAATATGAAGCTTTGATCCTTGGAATTAAAGTAGCTATTGACTGGAAAATCATAGAACTATAGGTGTATGGAGACTCCTAGTTAATCATCTATCAAGTCAACAATTATTACCAAACTAAGGATGACACACTAATTTTATACAAGAGGCTGGTAGATGATATAATAAAATACTTCATAGAAATCAAATTTGAGCAGATACCAAGATCAGAGAATAAAGCAGTAGATGCCATGGCCACAATAGCATCTCTTCTACAAATGCCTAAAACACAAGAGCGTTATCGATTTATTGTGGAACAAGTGTCAAATCCTGCATACACAAATCCCAAATCACAAACCATAAGCCTTTTGGATAGTGCCCAATCCTCCATTTATGGAGACATTTATACTTATCTAAAAGAAAATATCTTACCACTAGATCTTTCTCGCAACCAAAAGCACAACTTCATATGCCAATCCGCCAAACATACCATTATTGTTGATACCCTTTACCGTCGAGGCCTAGATGGTACTCTTTTGTGTTGTTTAGAACATAACGAATCCACCTCTGCTTTACATGAGGTCCATGAAGGAATTTGTGGTACACATTCAAGTGGATTATCTTTAGCCAAGAAACTCCTTTGTTTGGGGTATTACTGGCCACACATGGAGCAAGAATCTTATAAGTTTGTCAAGAGATGCCAAAAGTGTCAAATTCATGGAAATCTTATACATGCACCAGCACAGGAGCTCCATCCATTCACAACTACATGGCCTTTTTGTCAGTGGGGATTGGACTTGGTAGGGAAAATAAACCCATCTTCATCTAATGGACACAAGTTCATTATCACAGCAACAAAATATTTTACAAAATGGGTGGAGGCGGTTCCCTTAACCACAATCACTGGGAAGGAAATATCATCTTTCATACTTAATTATCTCATTTGTAGATATGGAATACCCCAGTCAATCATCACAGATAATGGCAGGCCTTTTAAGAACCAAGATGTCCAAGAGCTGTGTGAAAAGTTCCACATCCAACATCACTTTTCAACCCCATATTACCCGAGCAAGGTAATGGACAGGCTGAAGCTTCAAACAAAACAATCCTCAAGATTCTCAAGAAGACTATAAATGACGTAGGGCGTGATTGGCACGTTCAGCTTAACCCTGATCTTTGGGCTTACAGGACTAGCATCAAAACACCAACAAGAGCTACACCATATGCTCTTGTTTATGGATCAGAAGCAATATTACCTATCGAGGTAGAAATTCCATCCCTTCGAGTTTCACTAAAGGGACTCATTTCAGATGAAGATTATAGGATCTCTAGACTTCAAGAATTAGAACTACTTGATGAACGACAACAACAAGCTATCAATCATTTGACAACCTATCAACAAAGAATGTCTCAGAACTATAATCATAGGGTTAAGCCTAGATTCTTCCAGATTGGAGACTTGGTCCTATGGGAAAACCCTTGAAATCAAGCAAACAAAGAAAAGAAGGGAAAGTTTGAACCTAACTGGATAGGACCTTATGTCATCATATCAGCCTATGGATCAGGAGTATACCAGTTGTCTACACCAAAAGGGGATATGTTGGAGGAACCCGTGAACATCATTCATCTCAGGCGATTCTACACTTGAGGATACCTAGTGCACGGTCGATAAAGTTGTCTTGATGAAAACCTGGCAAGCAGGCGTCATGATGACGGAGAAATAAAATAAAAATAAATGAAAAAAATACAAAAGAAAAAGAAAGAGGACACAATAAAAACAAGTGATGAAAACTTGGCAAACAAGCGTTACTTGTTATTTGCACCAGCTCTTCTATCTATTTAGATACAGTCTTGTCATGATTGTTTCCTTTTGGATCATTTTCATCCATCATTTGAGATAATCATTATCACTATCCATATCATAGTAGAGATATCATGTTTTACCCTAGCTTGGGGGCAACATCCTAGTGTTATTTGGTACAATGGACTTTCAGCTTAAATGGAAAGGCAATCAAACATAACAAAACCAAGTGACAATACTTGCAAAAATCCAAAAACATCAGAAAATCAAAATCCAAAAACATCAGAAAATCAAAAATACAAAAAACATCAGAAAATCAAAATCCAAACACATCAAAAAATCAGAAAATCCATGCAAAAACATTCATAAAATTGAAAACACAAAAATAGAGTCTACATCAATTAAAAGTGGAGTCTGTGTTAGTTGAACTATGTGGTCTCTATGTGTATAACGTAGGAAAGGCTAATCTTTGATTAGTCCCTGAGGCCCCTAGGATAGGTCTTTAGGTTACATCATTTGGTCAAACATCTGAGAATATCATACAAACATCAGCACATAGATTTCAACATTGATGATCTAATCTAAATAATGATTTGAAAATACATTAAGTAGAATTCGAATTGTTGTGCTTTTTATCATTTGCTTATCATTTATTTGGAGCTACTCAATGATGTATTGAACTAGAGAAGCAAGGAAGGAGAATGATACCTTTTCTTTGTTTGTTGTTTGTGAGTTAGTCATTATTATTTTGTGAATTGTCGCGGGAAGTGCTCTACCAAGTATCATGGATGACATTTTGATTCACTTAAGAAAATGATTAATTCTTGTTTGTTTATGCAAGAAATGCTCAGGTCATCATTGGTCTATCCCATGCCTTGATGCTTGTGTTCACTTGCAATATCAAAAATCATGAAAGAAGTACTCAGGTCATCATTGGTCTATCTCATATCATTGATGCTTGTATTCGCTTTCAACATTTTTAAAAGCTCAGTGATGAAATAAAAAGAAAAATAAAAAGATTGTTGAAATGACACTTAGGTTTGCATTGATAAAATAGGATTGCATGGTTAAACATAGATTGCATTCATAATAATACATCTGCAGAGTACTGGTTGCACAAGTTACAAAGGTTCATTCACAAATAATGTTATCTTTTCTTATTCATTCTCCATTTCCTTCATTTCCTTCATCCATTCCTTCCTTTATCCATTTCATCCATTATATTCCATCCATTATCCATTATTCCATCCATGTCCATTATTCCATTCCATTCCTCCATCCATTCCATCCCTTCATTCATTTATTTATCCATTATCCATTTCATTTATATATTATACATTACATTTCATTCATACATTACATTTCATTCGTACAACATTACATTTTTATCATACATCATTACATTTCATTCATACATCAAAACATTTCATTCGTACATCATTGCGTTTTCATTAGTACATCATTCATTTACATTTCATTATATAAAATCATTCATATCCATTATCATTTCATTCATCATTCATTTACATCACATTTTATTTATCTTACATTGCATCTCATTAAGAAAAGAAATACATCATCAATATCATATCACATCATCATTAATGCATCCATACAAGCTAGTAAAATAAATCATCATAAAACATAGAAATGACAATGTATCCATCACATCAATCATGTAGAACACATCATAAGATCAATGCATCCATCACATAAATCAGGTAAAACATATCATAGATCAACCGCTGCACATATATATCTCATCAAGTGTCAAGTATACAATGAAGTCTGAAAAGGATGAAAATAACATCATGTAAAAAATGGTTGTATATGTCTCTCAAAGGGTACACAACTGATATCAAGTAGTACTCGCACCAGAAGGAGTAGGTCTCGCCCAGTATCACGACTGCCACCAGATGTCCTAGGATCTCTCGGATCTCTTGGATCCCTCGGGAGAGGCTGTGTCACACCTCTACTCACTATCCTCGAACGAGCCCTCTCTGAGCGAGACTGAGCATAACTGACTCTCTGCTTTGGGGGGAAAAGCTCATGATAGTGACTCCTCTAGAACTCAATCTCAGCACCTACTCGGATAGCCTCTCACATGTAATCTACCACAAAGGTCCCATCTGCCACTCTCTGCAATCTCTCTACAATAGCCTGTGCTATCTCTGCCGTCTATCTAACAGTATCTCACTCTGTAGTCAAGGCTATGATATGTGTTTGGGCAGTGGTCAACTGTTCTCGTACACCTGCTAGCTAAGCCTGTGCGATTGCTGCTGCCTGTAGAGCCCCATCTCTCTCACCAATCAGAGAGGTAATCTGTGTCTATGCAGTAGCTAGTTGTGCTTGCATTTGAGCCTGTGTCTGTGCTAGTAATCCCTGCACCTGTGCTAGTTGTCCTTGTAAGATCTGAACCTGCACCTGTAAACCTGCAACCTATGACCGATCTGCTGATGAGGAAGCAACAACCTACCTCTTACGAGGCACACTAGAAGATGGCTCTAAAGTACCCACTACGCTCAATCTCCCCCCATCTCTGCCATCATCATCACTGCTACTGTCACTGCTATCCTTGCTGCTATCGGTACTCTCATCACTGTCAGTCTCCGAGCTGCTATCCACATCCACATCTACATCCTCCTCTCTCCCCCATCACTGACCAACCTGACCACCCACTGCTGGTGGTGCTACTGTTGTTGCTGGTGCTAGTGGTGCTGCTGGTGCTAGTACTGGCTCATCCGGAATAGTAATACGTGGAGGAGG
>VDFB02040906.1:0-25314 GCA_007258455.2 Sequoia sempervirens
AAGGCTAATCCCTCAACCTTAAACCCTCAAACCTTAATGGTGCAGGTGCACCCTAGCAAGAATATGCCTCCATGAGGCAATCTTAGGATTTTGATTTAGAATTTATAATCATATGATGTAATAAGTTCTAAATGGACGCATTTAGTTTGTAATAGGACCTAGTTAGTAATTTTAAGTTCATTGGGAATAAAGTGTAAAATTTGCAAAAATTGGCTAAATGTTGTCAATGCAAAATTGTAAAAATGCAACAAATTGCAAGATGGTGGAAGGTGAAGAGAAAAGGTAGTTGAAAAGTTAGTATGAGGTGTTGGATTTTATTTATAAAGGAATTTTTAACCTCACAAACTTTGAGGGAGGTAGAAGAATGATGTAGAATCAAGAAATTCAATGAGAACCTCAGTTTTTTGTTAATTTGTTGTATTTTCATTGATTGCAGGCCATTGTACAACCATGTACTATGCTCAAAACCTCTCCACCTACATTGAAGGTGATAGCCATATGAATCTACTTTATTTTGTATTTTTTTCATCAAAATCCATGCTAGTTTGAGTAAGTTATAAGCAATTCATTCCAGGCGGGTAGAAACCTTGATCTAGGGTAACAATATGCAATAAAAATTATGTTTCACAATATTTAACCGTTGAAAATTGTTATAAATTGGTGTAGAAGGAATTTTAGGTGTGTTCTAAAATATTTCAAAGTTGCAAGGTTTTAAGGTTTGGTTGTGGATAGTTTCTACAAAGCCCTAGGTCTGTAAATTGTGCAAAATCTGGAAAATGACAGAGTATAGTGTAGATTAGTGCTTTGTTTGTGAAAAAAAAAGGTAATCCTTTTGGGAAAAGTTGATTGGAAAAGGTTGTTAAGTATATTGTGATTCATTTTTCAGATAGGATTTGATGAGAATATAAATGATAGAGCCTACTTTTGTTACTGTCCTATTAAGATAGTTTATGACAATCATCTTTTGGAATAAAAAAGGAATATTTAGGTTGGGAGTTTGATAAAATATCATGAATACAGATTGGGGAATGGTATAATTATGTTTTACAGATATACTTGTACATTTTGGTGCCATTGGTGAAGTGAAATGGGCTTGGGCTTTTGAAGTTGCTTATTGATGGGGCCTAAATGGGCATAGTTGTTGATTTGGGCAATCTACTTTTGAAAGTTTACATGTTTGAGTTGTATGAATTGGTGAAAGTGTTTGAGTCTGTCAATTTGGTGTTGTTTATGGTATTTTGAAGATTCAACAAGGTGTTATGAAACAATGGTTTTGTGAGGGAAATTTGAGTCCTAGTTGCAAGGACAAGTAAGAACTTGGTTGAGTTGAGATTGTTTAAGTTGTTTGTGCTCCCGCATTATCATCAGTTTGGTATCAGAGCTCAGAAAGGTCTAGGAAGAGAAAGAGTTTGGTGTTTGTGTTTGTGATTGTGGTTTTGTGCAGGTTGCTGGCCAAGAGACTAGGTAGAGGAAAAGTGGAGGAAACTAGGTGAGGCAAAGTGAAGTGGAAGAAAGGGGAGACTTGCTTAAGTAGAGAATAAGATGGATTCCTGAAAATTCTGGAAAACCGAAAGTTAATCACGAGATCAGCAAATATAGAATATTGAGTTGGAGTTCGAGTCAGGTAAAGGATCGACCGGCGTGATTCCTCGAACAAACAAAGTGCGCAACGGTAAAGATAAATTGCTTGTCGGAAAGATAGTCAAAGGAAATAAAAGGCATTAGAATCGCGTCGTCGTCAAATAAAATCGCCATTCAGCAGAAATTAGAAAGACAAAATCAAGACCGCAATCCGGAAGAATAAAGTTAGATATCAGGTGGAACAAAGATCAAGGATGAATTGATCTTGGAGATTTACAAAGAGTTGAAGAAAGATGGAGGTATTGTGATAGAAATAATGTATCATTTCTTTTTTGTGTTAATACTTTGGATAGGGAACCATTTGAAGATCAAGATACAATAGATAGGAGAAGGACAAAGGGAGAATGAAACACATCAGGGCATGAAGGAGCATATTCATAGAGACAAGAACAAATGGAAACAAGTTGGCATAGAAAAATACAAACCAAAGGTAAATATGAAGGTTTCAGGGCATAAATGACTACAAGGAGGAGCATTTAATGATCTAAGAGGACTTGAAAGTTTTTATTTGGCTAGGATTATGGTGCATGTGCACCCTAGCAAGAATATGCCTCCATGAGGCAATCTTAGGATTTTGATTTAGAATTGATAATATAATGATGTAATAAGGTCTAAATGGAAACATTTAGTTTGTAATAGGTCCTAGTTAGTAATTTTAAGTTCATTGGGCATAAAGTGTAAAAGTTGCAAAAATTGACAAAATATTATCAATGCAAAATTTGTAAAAATGCAACAAATTGCAAGATGGTGGAAGGTGAAGAGAAAAGGTAGTTGAAAATTTAGTTTGATGCATTGGATTTTATTTATAAATGCATTTTGTAACCTCACAAACTTCGAGGGAGGTAGAAGGATGATGTAGAATCAAGAAATTCAATGAGAATCTTAGTTTTCTATTAATTTGTAGTATTTTCATTGATTGCAGGCCATTGTACGGCCATGTACTATGCTCAAAACCTATCCTCCTCCATTGAAGGTGATAGCCCTGTGAATCTAATTTATTATTATTTTTTTTTCATCAAAATCCATGCTAGTTTGAGTAAGTTATAAGCAATTCATTCCAAGCGGGTAGAAACGTTGATCTAGGGTAACAATATGCAATAAAAATTGTGTTTCACAATATTTAACCATTGAAAATTTCTATAAATTGGTGTAGAAGGATTTTTAGGTGTGTTCTAAAAAATTTCAAAGCTGCAAAGTCTGAAGGTTTGGTTTTGGGAAGTTTCTACAAAGCCCTAGGTTTGCAAATTGTGCAAAATCAGGAAAATGACAGAGTATAGTGTAGATTAGTGCTTTGTTTGTGAAAAAGAAGGTAATCCTTTTGGGAAAAGTTGATTGGAAAATGTTGTTAAGTATATTTTGATTCATTTTTTAGATAGGATTTGATGAGAATATAAATAATAGAGCCTACTTTTGTTACTGTCCTATTAAGGTAGTTTTATGGCAGTCATCTTTTGGAATAAAAAAGGAAGGTTTAGGTTGGGTGTTTGGTAAAATATCATGAATAAAGATTAGGGAATGGTCTAATTATGTTTTTCATATATACTTGTACAAGTTGGTGCCATTGGTGAAGTGAAATGGGCTTGGGGATTTGAAGTTGCTTATTGATGGGGCCTAAATGGTCATAGTTGTTGATTTGGACAGTCTACTTTTGAAAGTTTACATGCTTGAGTTGTATGAATTGGTGAAAGTGTTTGAGTCTATCAATTTGGTGTTGTTTATGGTATTTTTAAGATTCAACAAGAAGTTCTATGCCTTAATCTTAGTTTTGGTGTTATGAAACAAGGTTTTTGTGAGGGAAAGTTGAGTCCTAGTTTCAAGGACAAGTTAGAACTTGGTTGAGTTGAGATTTTTTGAGTTTTTTGTGCTCCTGCATTTTCATCACTTAATCCCTAATTATTTAAACCATCCACCATATACATTAAACCCTCAACCCTAATCCCTTGACCCTATACCTTAAAATAATCCATCAACCCTCAACCCTTAAACCAGCAATCCCTCGAACCTCAACCCTATACTATAAAATCTTAATATTTTAACCCTCAACCCTTAAACCATTAACCCTTATACCCTAATACCTTAAACCCTCAACCATTAAAACCTAAACCCTTAACCCTTAAACTATAAACCCTTAAACCCTCAACCCTTAATCCCTAATCTCTTAAATTCTCTCTCTCAGGTCTCTCCCTCCCTCTATCCTTCCCACCCCCTCTCTCTCACTCCATATCTCTTTCTCCCTCCATCCACCCTTGGTCCCTTGATCCCTCTCTATCACTCCCTCCCTCCCTATCTCTACTAAGTCTTCTCCCTCCATCCCTCCTTTATCCATCCACCCTCCTCCTCCCCATCTCCTTCCCTCCCATCCCTCCCTCTCTCTCCCTCCTTCCATTCCTTTCTATCTTAGGATGATCCATCTCTCTATCCCTCCAACCCCCTTCTCTCTCTCAGGTCTCTCCCTCCCAGCCTAACTAGATAACTCCCTCTCTCTCTCCCAATTCTCTCCCTCCCAACCTAACTAGATAACTCCCTCTCTCTCTCAAGTCTCTCCCTCCCACCCTAACTAGATAACTCCTCTCTCTCAGGTCTCTCCCTACATATGTCCCTCCCACCCCCTCTCTATCCTATACCATAAACCCTTAAAACCTAAAACCTTAACCCTTAAACTCTAAACCCTTAAGCCCTTAAACCCTAATCCCTTAACCCTCAGCCATAAACCCTATATTTTAACCCTCAACCCTAAACCCTATTCCTAAACCCTAAAAATTTAACCCTCGTCCCTATACCCTATACCCTCACCCCTATGTACCCTAATCCCAAAACCCTTACATGCATACATACATACAAGCATACATACATACATACATACATACATACATACATACATACATACATACATACATACATACATACATACATACAAGCATGTACATACATAGATACATACATACATACATACATACATACATAAATGTTAGAAAACCAAGATCACCTGCATGGAAGATGGATACCTGTCACATGCAAAAGATATGAAGAACCAAAGAAGATGTTCTGTAAACCTCAAAGTGTAAAAATGCATTAAGAGAATCAATAATTACAAAAGAGATCAATCCTTATGAAGGAGATCAAGAAACCCTAAATGAAACCCTAGTGTGCACACTTAATAATTAATAATTAATTAATTATTAATGTGCTTAAGTTTAGCTTAAGTAACAAAGAGGCATAAGTGACTTAATTAATTAATCAATATGATATAATTATTTAAGCGCAATAACTTATTACTCTAACACCCCCTTAAGATGAACTTAGGAAGAAGCTAAACACTAGAATAAGATGCATGAAAGCAAAGATGGGTCTGGTCACGACTAGGCTAATCAGGTACCCATTTACAAATGCAAGAAGGGTGTAGAGAAGAAAAACCTAGTGGGACAAAACCCCCCTACAATGAGATGACATACTGCAAAGAAGCACTGGAAGAAATATGTAGAGTAACACTGGAACCTGATACTGGCAAACAAGGAAAGATTCTTCTGTTTACTACTGAAACCGGATGAGAGTCACTGATTGACTCAAGGAATCATGATAAAGTAACGGCAGACCCGATGCCACGGAACACTCGAAAACTCTAAATGGGAACAACTCTGGAATCTATGAAGCAGCAAGCAATTATTGAATGATGTATTACTGAAAATGAAGTGCAAAGATGCAAGGTGCACCCTCCCAACTGCCAAAACATCCAAGTAATCTCCAAACAACCCATCGGGCCAAATCTGGACTAAGTGATCAACCTAGGACAGATACAAAAAAATTGCATGGACATCATCATAGAGCTCCTCAATACCTTTCCAACGCTTCAAACGAGGTGAAAAACAGAGATCGTGGCAAAAAGTTATGAGCTCAGAAGCATAAAATAAACATTTGACTTCAAACAGCAATAAATGTAGTAAAACAGAAAAATACTGTAAAATAAACTGTACCAAATGAAAGTGCTCAGAACCAGCTTTCCGGTGATATCTCGTTTGCCTGATTTCGATACTGTATGCCCAAGTTATGACCAAAGAAAAATTGCTCTTTTGCGGAAAATTAGGGCTAGGGAGGGGGCAAAAAGAGGGCCAGCCAATGCACAGATGACGTCATCCCGCCAACGAGGTTAAGTTGACAGCCATCTAGCTGTCCAAAGCTTTTAAAATCTCCCTCACCGAAAATTTGGGAAAATGCTGCTCACAAGGAATATTCACATCAAAAGCTGGGATTGGGCTTGGGGTGGGCCCATGGTCATCAATATGACTGGCTCTGGCGAGCTGGGGCTGACCGGGAGCTGAGCTCGGCCGGCTCTAGTTTTCCATAAGACCACGGCCGCAGGGTTTGGAGCCCTCAGGGGTTGGCGGGGCTGGCGGAGCAAGGTGGCGGCAAGCGCTGGTGGCGACGGCGGATGGGTGGTCGCCCGGTGGCCGCCAGGCGGCGGATCGGTTTAGAACTGGAGGCGTCAGCCCATTTTCTAAACAAACATGTTTTTATTAATTTTTTTTGAAAAACGTGCCTTGGTCTGCGTGCTGGGGAGGCCGTACGGCCCCTCAGACAAATTTTTTTTGCCTCTCGGATCAACTGAACCAAAATTGACAAAACGAAGGGTGATCTTAGGGTTTTTGGCCGCTGCAAACATGATGGCGTTGTTCGTTTGAGCCCAAAGTGTACCAAAAAATTGGCTACCCCTAGATCTTGCAAAAAAAATGTCTGTGTAAACCCTTGCATTTGAAACTCACTGAAAGGCCATATCTTCAGATCACGAATAGGCAGCTATAGGTCTGGAGCTCTGATACCATGTTAGAAAACCAAGATCACCAAGTGACTTAATTAATTAATCAATATGATATAATTAATTAAGCATAATAACTTATTACTCTAACAATAAATACATGCATATATACATACATACTTACATACATACAAGCATGCATATAAACATACATACATACAAGCATGCATATGTACATACAAGCATAAATTCATACATACATAGGTACATACATCCAGGCATACATACATACATACATACATACATACATACATACATATATACATGCATATATACATACATACATGCATGCATGCATATATACATACATACATACATACAAGCATAAATTCATACATACATAGGTACATACATCCATGAATGCATGCATACATATACATTTAAGCACAAAAATATACATACATACATTAAAATATATATACCAACATACATACATCAAACATAAATTTAACAAACTTGCACAAAAAATATTTCAAGTGAGACATAACACGAGCACGTTATAATGCGCTCGCGTTATATCTCACTTTGGGAAGGACATAGAAAAAATAAGTAAAACATGTCAAAACTGTTAAATAACGTGAGTGCGTTATAACGCGCTCACGTTATTTCTTTCTTTGGGAATCCCCAAGCCTTAGGCTTGGATTTTCTTTGGATTTCCAACCCAAAGGCTTGGAGTGCCTTCCCAACCTCCAAAGACATTTTCTTGCATATTCTAAAAATATTGACATAATCTCATTTGTGGCAGCCGTCAAGTTTGCACGTGTTTCAAGGTCGAGTAAATCGAACACATAAGTAATGTTAGGCTCTCTCTTAGCTATTTAACAATGCAATTTTTTTCACATTTTGAATATGTTAAAGCTTTCATCTTTAATTTCTTTTGCTTGTGTGTCCATTTTTTGTCAAAAAATAATGTTTGGTATTTTTAAATTCATTTTTTCACCGTTCACTGAAATTTCAAATAAATTACATTTTTATAAACTAGACTCCATTCTACACATATTCAAAAGAAAATATTTTTTATTAGCTTTCAAAAATTATAGGAGTTCCACAACCAAAATTCTATTTTTTAGGATATGTCCATTTTGAAAATTAGTAAAAATTCATATTTTCATTGAAAAATTATCAAAAAAATTGAGTATAAGCTACATGATCTTAGCTAATTTCACACCAAAGTGATTTTAACAATACCAAAAAAAAAAAGTTAACCTTTTGAGGGAACCACAATAGACTCTATGTTATGTTTTTTGACACAAACTACACCAATTTTTGTGGCTCCCTTTTTTGAACCCTTTAATCTCTACCATTTAAAAAAAAAGTAATTTAGAAAGTAGACTCAAAGAACTACTATCCTTGTTTTTGTTGCATCTATTTTTTTTGAGTGTAACTATCCTCAATTTCACATTCAAGGTCAGTATTTCCTCATTTCAGAAGAAAAGTGGCCACTTAAGACCCCTTTTTGGTCCCCCATCTTTCTACACTTACCCTATACTATGATAGGAATTTTATGGAAAACATTTACTATTAGTCCATTTAATTATAGGAACTTTGAAGAAAGTATATGCTATCACCTTGAATTATAGGTCTTTAGGGTTGTATTTAATCACCCATACAAAGGTTACTATATTTTTGTGGTATAGACCTAAGACAACCAAGATTTGGTGTGACTATGGATTCATATGTACATTAAGTTCACCCATTTCTTACATTATGAATTTACAATTTCTAGTCTTCTCGATTGGAATTTGGTCAATCCATTGTGAGCTATCAACTCTAAGATATGAGCGTACTTTCTACAAATTTGACAAATAGAAAGGTTGTACTCTACTTCAGTCTACCATTCCTAGTGAGTTATAAAGACACAATTGTCAATTTACATGATATTTATATTGTATAGGGTCAATGCAAGATCATGGGGGTCCAAACTAGGTCCTTAAATGGCAATGAAAGTTAAAAAAAATAGAGTTAGACAACTTGACATAAAAAATAGAATAGACTATTAGTTCATAATTTGAAAAATATGTAAGAAATTTTTTTATAGCAAATTGAATATAGTTTCTAAGAAACTAGTCCTTTTTTGGAAAAAAAAATAAAGATCTATTTTGTGAAAATTTGAAATTTCAATGCAGTGGTACTAAATTTTCAAGAAAAAATTAAAAAGTGGGTGTATGTCTGACCAACCTAAGTACAAGCAAAAATCAATTTATTTTTTAAAATTTTCAATATAAGTAGAGGACATATGTTGGGATGTGCCACATTTTCTTTTTTAATTTTTTTTGCAAGTAAATAATTAGTTATGAATTTTTTATTAGAACATTTTAAAAATATTAAAACTTGTTTGTCTGACCACCATAACTTGGTCAAAAATTTATGAAATTCATTTTTTTTTTAAATCCTATAGTATGGGGACATAGAATATGTTGCATCTTTTGGATTCAAAAAAATGTCAAATCATTTGAGAATTATAGATATTTTTCAATCAACCTATCAATCAAGACTTTAGTCAAAATGCATGTAGAAAATAAATGATAATCATCTATTAAATTCAAAATAAGACATATCTTATATTGGTGGAAGGCTAAATTTTTTCTCAAAAAACCCTTTTCATTTCATCAAATTCAAATAAAAAAAATCGTTAGCCACTTTTTTGTTATATCACCACTTTTTGGACCCCCATGATCCTGCACTCACTCTATATTATATGATTAATCTCTATAACAACAGTTCTAAAGTGAACTTGCATATTCCTCATGTTGATATTAATTTAAATTTTATGATTTCACATACCTACACAATTTTATTTTTTTGCATATTTCATATATGTTACTTATCCATCAATTTTAGATATAAATGTGTATCATGAATGTTGTTGGATCTTTGATGGATTGGAATTATATTTTATTAGTTTTTGGCCCTTCTTATTTTCATTGTCTACAAAAATTTATTATAAGCATCCTTGGTATCATGTCTTTCCTCTATATGTAGCCTCTTGATAACTAGCTCTCTTTTCCTTTTTCCCTATGTAAGGATATCCACTCTTTATTTCATTAGAGCTCTTTTTCCCATAATACATAAAAAAATTATTTTCCTAAATTCATTTTCTACTTTTGTTAGCATATTATGTCTTATTTATATATCAAAATGTAAGGCTACTTCTTCTTTTACATTTTTCCCCTAATCTTTAGGGCAAGCTCTAATAGAAAATATTTTGTAGTATTTGTTATGGTGTAAGGGATGAGAAAAATAAATAACATGTTATAACCTCCAATATTTTCTCCCTTTCCACCATGGTAGTTGTTGTATAAGTTTGTGTTATTTCTCAAGGTTTTCCTTCCTATAATAATGATTGGTAAATGTATGGAAATTTAGTATTTCTTCCTTTAGATCTTGTACTTACCCTTTTATCTTTTTTTTTTAGCCATACTTTTTGTTGTCCTCTATCATTTAGGTTTCTTTGACTCCATCTTCTTCTTGTGCATGTTTTTATTTCTCTATCTCTTCCTTATATTTTTAAATATCACCATTAAACACCAAATTCCTTTTATTTTTAGTCTTAAATATCTTTGGTTTATGTGGTTCTTCTTCTACTAATTTTCTGTTTTACGCACTCATTTGAAATATAATATCTAATGAATTATTTATTGTTTCAAGATTGTTTTTTAGTGATCTGTATTCCATTTTATCCTTCTATGTTAATTTACCCTTTTGAACTTTCTTATTTTCCCCACAACTCATACTAGGAGACCTGATTAATTTCTTAGCTCCTCTTCTCTAAAACTGCCTATTGTCTTAGAATCTCTAATCTTAAAATTTTTATATGCTTGTGATGAATATATGCTCAAACTATTATATATTTTTGGGTGTTCCTTATTTTTCTTTCATTTCTGAGGTCCTTCCCAAATGTTTTAGCGATATCAATAAAATGTTTTAGTGATATCAATAATCACTAGGTGTTTGGGGTCATTCCTTTTTCTACTTCTTTGACTACTTTTCCCTTCTTTTTAATTTCATTAGTGGATTCATTTATTATTTTCTTATTAATGTACTTTCTCCATGCATTGAATATTTCTACGTTGGGATATTTTAGAAGGGAAAAACTTGTTTGTGGTGGCCTCAAGTAGTGTTATCTACCTTATAGGGGAGTGGGGGTATCCAAAAATTATAGGTTCCACAAACCTATTTTTTTATAAAAGTGTTCTCACAAATGTAGGACTATATAGCTCTCTATAAACACTAGATCTCCAAACAAGTGTTTGAATCAATGTGAATTTTATTAGGCTTTCTATTTTTCTCTTGAAGATAAATCCCTTAAAATATTTTAATCAATGTTTAAAAGGACATGTGTGCTTGCAAAATAGCTAATTTTTCTTCAAGAAATTTGCATGCTACTTTAGTGTGCTTAAAAATCTTACCAAGAGAAGGGATATCAACCTTTTGAAGGAATTCTTGGAAAAAATTAAAACTATATATAGGAATATAGTCAACAAATAGACGGAATAAAAAGAAAACTAAGTCATGCATCTTTAACCACAAATGTATAGAAGATATTAATAGATGCAATATCTAAAATTATAGATTATTTACTTTAAAAATATGCATGTTATCATTCAGCTCTCAAATTAGAAAAGGGGTGACAACTACAATTTTTAAGAATGATTTGTGTCTTTCTTTGTAGAAGTATTAATCTATAAGGTGTTCTATCTCAATTGATCACTACAACTCCACATGGATAATTACAAATAATAAATACATAAAGTAAAATAAAATTATTTGACTTGATGGATAAAGAGGCATTCATATGTATTTAAGTGAGATAATTGCACACTATTGGTAAATTAAGAACTCAAAGAGCTTAATTCCACACCTCAAACATAAGATCTTATAGTTGAGAATAATATTAATATGCTCTCATCATTTTTGCAGGAAAACAAACATCCTTTATAAATTTTGGAGTCATTGTAGGGTTTCTTGTAATGAAGATAATGAAGAGTTAAACACTACTAGTGTAGGGAAATAAAAACCATCCCAACTATGTAGGATTTTAAAAAATAAATAAAAGTATAACTCATTGTTAGGTGGATCAATGAATTCCACAAAGAACTCACTCATTCTATTATTGATCATATCCACATTATAGTCCCCCACCATCATGTTTAATCTAGAAATTTTATAAAAATATTCATAGAAGCATACTTCTAACATAATCAAATACCAATCAAAACAAAATAAAGAGAATAGTTGCAACTAATATTAAGAAAAATAATAAATTTGTATCATTCTATGACATCTATCTCTCACCTCTTACTTAGAGAATACTTTATGTCGCATTGTATCCTACCATAAAACTTCAAGAAAAATCCTACACTCAACACCCACCTCTAAAATGATGAGTTATACTGTATTCCATATCAAAATACCACCTCCCTATCATTAATATCTCCATTTTTAGCTTCTATATTGCACATAAATCATAAAAAATATTATAAAAAACTAGGGGGGCAAATAGCTTTATAAGAGTTTGATAGATTTTCAAAGCCTAATCAAGGACAAAAATAAATATCTTGGCCTATTTAACTACATACATACCTTACATTCTCAATCTTGTCAAGTAAGTTTGTTGCAAGAATGATGGTGTTTTCATTGATGTCAATAGAAAGTGTACTGATTGGTGTTGTCATTGATGTCCGCTATGGGATGAAGATGTTGAGGATATTAAGAAAATTGTGAAATAGAGGAAAATAGGTTGTGCATGTGTAGTTGAGACCTTAAGGAAGTGTTGTGAGTACATGGAGCTATTATTTTTGTTGCAAAGTTTGAAGGTGAGTTGGAATGAAGTAATGAGCTAAGATGATGTCTATGGCACTTGGTTTCCAAGTGCTTTTGAGAAAATTCAATAAACAGAGTGACTGTGTTGTGCAAGTGTTCATAGTGTGCTCTGGTATTATGCTTCACGTTCTTTTTGTGTTGATGTTGTGCTTGTGTAGATCTTACAGGTTATTCAAGGCTATCAAAGGTTGAGCTATATTCAGAATTTGTGTTTCTAGATCGTTGTACAATGTGAGATCTATTTTCACCAGTATGTGAACTAGTTGTTTAGTGATGATTTTTGTGGCCTGGGATAAATGTATTTGCTTCATTTTTCTTCGCTATTTGGCTTTAGATTGTGTGGATTTGGGAAGTTTCTTATAACGCTTATATCTAGTTATATTCAAGGTTTTACTTGACTTGGTGCAGGACAAAGTGAGTTTCATTTATCAGTATGCAAATAAAGGTTACCGATTGTTCTAAGTTGAAGTATTTGAATGATGCGAGTATGGATGAAGTGTTTGATGAATCTTAAGTGGTTTGTGGATTATTCTAGATTGAGTTCAAGTGAATTATGTTGTTCAGAACTTTTGGCTTTTGAATTGGTTTTAGGAAGCGTGTACTTAATGTTTATGGTGTTTTGCACGGGTATTGGCCAACCTTGTGTTTAACACTACATGCAAGGCTTGTGAAGCATGTTGAGGTGTGTTGGGATCTATTTGGGTCCTAATTAAATATTTTTATAGGTCGCCTTTCGTTCTTATCCACCGCGGGAATGTTTAGGTGCCAACCTATTTTGAATTTGCATGTATAGTGGCTAGTGGCTGACATTGGAGAATTTTTTTGAGGTAGAGCATGATATAAATATGTATGGTGTTGATGTGAGTGATAAGGAAGGAAAGAGTAAGAAGCAAGATAGATGTGAGGTTGATGTGAGTGATGCAAAATTGAGTAGAGCAGTGCGAACTTCATGTTAGGGTTCCTGAAGGTAGCGAGCTGAAGGCATCCAAAATATTTCATGTGAGATTGCGAAAGTGTGCAAGCAATTGTGGTGGACTCCTTGTTGCATTAAGAAGTGTTTTCTCTATGTAACATTCTTCTTCTATCTTCTTGTATTCTTTCTATGGTAGTGAGCCCTAGTTGTGAACCTTTTGGATGGTGTATTCTATTCTTGTAGTGAACCTCTTTTTGTATTGATTTTGTTATTACTTATATTGAGTTGATCCTCACTATGGTTTTTCCCTCATTGGGTTTTCCACATAAATATAGTGTTCTCTTGTGCATGGTGTTGTGATTTCAATTTATGTTATTTGCATTTCATGTTTAATCAAACTAACAGAATAAGGGTTTAATGAATGCTTGTGGATCTGATTACTGTTGAGGGTTTTGAAGTTTTAATTTGCTACAATTGATTCAACCCCCCCTCCTCGTTGTCTTTTTCATTTCAACAAAGTTAGTTTACCATGTTGCTAAGTGGCATGTAATCATTTTCATAAACACTTACAAATTGGAATAGTCATTATTATTAGCCTAATGCATCTTTATAATCTCTACCATTTTGTTCCTTGCACTATAGCTATGGCCTTGGGATGAATTTGAATTGCATCTTTTTAAAGGATTATGTGTACCCATTAAATCAAATCCTAATGTGTACGTAGAAGGAGTTGGGAATTTTCAACTAAATTAGATGACATTGTTAAGCTTGCATTGATCCTTCATACTTAAGTATGGATAATCCACAACATCCCACTAAGATTACCTATAAATAATGCCACTGCATGTGAAAAATCATCTCAAAATAATGAAGATGGGTGCATGAAACCTATACCAAGTCAAGTTTTGAATCCTTAACCTAAAGTAAAGGGCTCTCTTATAGGAATACATTCATGATTGATATGTTGAGATATTTCATTGGCTCACTAGTAAACCATAGAATACAAATAATCTACCTACCTTCTAATCTAGTATAACTCTATTCTATGCACTACTTCTAGATTTGATACCTTTGGTTGTGGGGAACAAACTGTTTAATGAAAATACATCAATGAATAGAGTGAGAGGGATAGAGTTGAGATAAATGAATCACTTAATTTTTTAATGATAGAACAAAAAATTGTAAACCACTAATGAAATGTTTAATAATAATCTTTAAAAAATGATTTATAGATAATGAAAACTATTTTTAATAGTTAATAATGATTAAAAAAATGGAAGTTACTAAAACAAGTACTTCATCTTAAGAATGACTTATCCACCAATTAAATAACTAAACAAGTCAATAATTTAAACAACTCAATAATTTAGATTATCAAAAAGTAATATCGAATAAACAATATATAGATTTAATTAGGAACTAGTCATAAAAAATATTAAGTCATCATTGCATAAACCATTATTCATATACAAATTTTTAAATAGACTAGAATATTTAACATAGATTACATTAAATATTTCAAAGTGTCACATAAGAACAATCATCGTCAATGTAATATAATTGATAGTAATTAGTTAAAAGACTTGTAAACTAATTTAACAATCTTTTTCTTTCAAATAAAATAGATTTTGTTATCAATGAAAACTAGAGAGACTACTCCCTGTCATTGTAAAATAATTGAAAATATAATTGATAATAGTTAATTGAAAGACTAGTAAATGTTTTGACTTTTGAATCCAATTCATACTCATAAATTTACACCGACACCTCTATTTCATTGAAACCCACTACGAATGTTCACACCAACATCGTAATTAAAATGCATTGTTTTCAAGACAGAGACGTGAACGTAAGCAATGGAGAATTGCTGATATTTAGTTAGAAAATGGACTTTTAAATTATATAGTTACGTAAATCTGTCTTATATTAGAAAATGGAAAATAAGTTTCAGCTATCTAGAAAATCAGATTGACGGACAACAGGCATCGATAGTTCTAGTGTTATCCTTTTCTTTTTCCACTTAATAATAACTATTTTATTAAATGTGTATATAAATATCTTACATGAGTAAGATAAGATGGATTTTAGTATAGGGAATACCATTTTTGATTGAGTCAACTTACATAGATAACTATTCTTGGAGTGCATTCAATAGAGCTTGGAGTGTATGTACAAACTACAATGTCTCATACAATATTTGATACGAGGAAATAAAGCAAGATTTGATTCACTTTTTTTTTTAGAGCATTAATTTGATATATGCTTACGTCTTTTTTTCAAAAATATAGTATTTAGTTTTCATAAATATTGTACAAGATGGTGTAAAGACATTTATATCTTCTCTACCACCGGCTTAGATCAGCGTCCAAAGTGTACATAAATACACTTGAATTCAATGATTATGCAAAATAATATTTATAGTTTAAGATAGACAGTTACAAAACAACAATCTAGTATGCTTACATCTTTTTTTCAAAAATCTAGTATTTAGTTTTCATAAATATTGTACAAGATGGTGTAAATGCATAATGTTCACTATTCGTAGGTATTTGAAGACTTTTATATCTTCTCTATCGTCAACTTAGATCACCGTCAAAAGTGTAGATAAATACACTTGAATTCAATGATTTTGCAAAATAATACTTATAGTTTAAGATAGGCAGGTACAAAAGAACAATGGACAATCTAGTAGTTGTTAGGAAAAAGAAGGTGTCTCAACCTTTGATTTTTCCCATAGCATTGATTTTTCTATATATTGATTGTTGCTAATTTTCTCACATTGTCTTTTGAGTTACAATTTGCAGTTTCTTTTTTTGATGAGGAGTCAAGTTGGAAAGTTGATTTTACAAGTGGAGCTGTGCATGAAAGTATTTTCTATTTTTGTGTTGAGTTTTGATAGTTGATTTAGAAATGTCTAATTTGTCCATTGTAAGCTCTATAAATATGAGTTTTTGCTTGAGGAGTTGTGAGAGGAGATATTGAATCCACAGGGGTTATGCTGCCATATTTTTTCCAAATGAAATAGGATTTAAATCTCCATGTAAAGACTTAGAGCCTGCAATTGTATCATAACTGTGTATTTGGTTGTTGAATAATACAATGGATCTATGCTTTTGGAGTGTGGGGTTTTTTACCCAAAAGGGTTTTTCCCACAAATCTTCAAGTGTTCATGTCTTATGTTCTTTCATGTTTAATGATTTTGTTTATTGAATTTGTTTAATGCATGTTGTTAAAATTGGTTAAGATTGCATGAACTTTCCTCTAAGGATTAATGGTGGGAAATAAACTATGTCTGATTCTACTTTATGGCATAGTAGTACGTGTTTTTGAGGTTCTCTAAAGAAACATTGTTTACCAAAGACACTTACTGATCTCAGTTGTTCATTTTGGGATGACTCAATTTCCCTTCAAATTGGTATCAAAACTTTCTTCTGGGACTTGATTTTTGCTTGCATGTGCAGGTTTGTGAGGTGCATGTACTTGCATGGAATCACATGTGGCTTGCATGTGCTTGCATGTTGATGCATGTAAGAATTCCTGGTGTTTAAGGTTCTAGGTATTCCTTCTGTGAAGATTTCTTAGCCTGGAAAGCTTGAGAAAATTTGAAGGAATCGACTAAAGATTGATCCTTTGGTGAGTGGAAGTTCTTGCTTTTTTGTTTTAGTTTCAAGAGACAACACACAACTTGAAGGATGGTGAAGACAAAAAAAGTGGAGTTCGTCATATTGAGATGATGTGATTTAAAGCTCCTAGTTGACAGTGGAATAATCCTGATGCATGGGGTGTGATTTTTGTTCTTTATGTTTGTGTTGCAAAAAAGCTTTCATATTGGGTGTTTGTGTGAGAGGCTCCTTGGTGATATGGAGAGGCTTGGGTTGTTTTTCAACTATGGAGTGATGTGCTTATGCTAGGTTCTTTTTCCTGGTGTTGGAAGGCATCGTTTTTGTTACCCTGATTACATTTAGGCTATGGAGTTGATCATTGGATGACCTGGAAGCTTTTGTAATAGCTTGTCTCCCTCGGATGCATGTGCATATTGGTGGTTGTGGATTAGCTTGAAATGGGCCTAGAGTTCCTAATGTGTTTTTTTCCTTTTATGGATACTTTGTACTTGCATGGCTCAAATTCATGTTCCTTGGATCTAAAGGTTTTATAGATTTTCCTAAAAAGTCTATGGTTATGCTCATCTGTGATAATCCATTATTTTGGTTTGACCTGTATGGTGATTTTTTTATAATTTTGAGTCTTCCAGATGTGAAGTGGGTGTGGATGTGCATGGGTGTTTTTCAAACATAGTGGTTTTGCAAGTTTTACACAATCAAGAAAAACTTGTGGTTTTGTGGAGTTGCAGTTAAGCTATTTTCTAGACCCTAGCTTTTGGGGTGTTACTAGATGAGATAGTTGTAGTTTTGCATGCATGCTTCCTGCATGGTGTGAGGAGGTGAGATGCTTTCTCTTCATGGGAGTGTTGGTATGTGATTAATCACTCAACATTTCTATGGTGATGCTTGGTGGATTCCTTGATTATGGTGCTCATTGTGGACATGATTGTAAAATCATATATGAGTTTGATCTGGTGCTTGAGTCATGTTCTCTACATGGTTATTCTCTTTGATATCTTAGATTTGCAATTTCCAGTGTGATAGTGGGTTTGCATGTTACATTGATTAGATCTACGGGTTGTGCAATGTTGTGGGTTGCCTTTACCTACATGATTGCATAGATGACTTGGAAGTGGACTATCTATATCCACGAGGTTTGACTATGTGTTGATGCAAACTTGTTAGCTGGCCTTGTATGTGGTCACTTATGCATTGGTGTGGTTGTTTTGAGATGAGAGGATGGATGATACGTGAGTACCTGGATAGTCAGTGTTGGTGTCCTATAGCATGACACATTTCCTTGTTTTGAAGATCTCGGTTTCACTTGGTGTGATCAATAATAAACATGTATATGCATGGACCTGGATGATTTTTAGATTTGGGAGATGGGGTGTCATGTGCCTGGAAAGCTCAGTACCATGATTCAGTGGGAGTTTTAGCAATGACTGTGTATTCATCACTATGTGGTGAATGATCTTCTTTAGTGTTGCAGATGTTTCAAAGGGACTCTTAGATCATGTTGTTGCAGAAGGGTTTCTTTACATTTGCATGTGATGAACCCAGAAAAGTGGTTTACAATTGGAGTGAGGAAAGAAAAGTTGAAAAAAATGACCCCATGCCAAAAAAAAATGTTTTTGGGGTTCTAACGAACTAATAGGTTTGAATGAACCAAAAGAGGGTTTGAATGAACCATGGTTCGAGCGAACCCATTCAATGAACTTCCCACCATTCCTACCAAAAAAACTAAAGGAAAACCTTTTTGAAAGGGGGGTCGAATGAACCCTAGTTCGAGCAAACCCCTGGGAGTTCGCACAAACCCCCCTGGTTCGCCCGAACCACCCTTTTCTCACCTTCCCACTCTATAGCACATAAAAACATCATAATTTTTCCCTTCGAAGCTCGGGTTGAGGATGAAAATGGAGGAGACTTCACAGACCCAACTGAATGATGGTAGTCCCCAAAACGAGCTATCCAACGAATATAATTTTAATATGTTTTGGTTTTATTATGTATTTGTTTTTAGTTTTATTACACATAGGTTTTCACTGAAAATAAAGCTCTTTGTTATGCACATGTGTGGAAAAATAGTAGATTATAAAAAAAAAATTGAAAATATGAGTGCACTAGATATTGAAGTCCTTGATCCAACAAAAAAAATTTTTCGATACATACAAAAAGAGTTACGCATTATACGGTCTGCCTATGTTTGAATTGTAATTGGTTTGACTTTGAAACTTGATTAAGGAAAAAAAATTCAATTAAACAATATCTAACCAATTGGAATCACTAGATATCAGAATTACAAATCTAAATTTGAAAGAATTAGAATTTTATCCTTCATGGAAAAAAATTTATACGTTATACAGTGAGCGTCACTCCTTAAAAATGTTATTTTATGAAAAAAACTAGTTTTTGAAGGAGATGGAAAAAGAAGTGCAATCTAATTCCAAAAATTTTGAAAAAAATATATTTAGAATCTACAGAAAAATGTCACAAAACTCTAGTTTGCATCATCTTCAAATTCCTCGTGGTTTAGCCGCTATAGGTGCCCGAAAGTGAAGATTTAGTTAGAAAAAATTATTTCAGTGTCCAGTTTCGCCAAAAATTGTAAACTAGTATTATGGGATCACCCATGTGAACACTATTTGAGGATGTGTAGCATCTCAGAGCCATGTAGGACTCTTGTGGTCTTTGGGTTGAGGTGTTGGTGGTGCTTGACAAGTGATGTTGGTTTAGAGTTTGTTTGTTTTATGTCATGGTATGCTCTTGATTGCGCATTAGAGTTTTGGCATGATGAATTTCTCTTGAGACCATGGTATGTTCACTTGGAGCATGGGATTTCCTAAGGGGGATGGTAAGATCATGATGTCATGATAAGTTCCCGATTTAGATTATTGGAGCTTTGCAATGGTCTGGTGATTCTCTGTGTTTTGGGTGCATTAGTCATATGCTTGAGAACTTCATGATAGTGCACTGATGCATTTGGATTCTAGCATGAGATTATTGTTTACAGGTGCTCATAGATACATGGAGAATGAGGTGAGGATGTATTTCTCTTGAGATGAGAGAAGTGATGTTGAGATGGTTACTCGTGATGATATTTCAGCAGAAAGTCTGATGAGCCTACACCTACGTTGGACGTGAGTTCAACAGAGACCTATGACGAGATCGCTCTTAGAGGATTCATGATGGCTTGCATATCTTGGAGGAGTGTTCTCATTCCCTACTCTTGGTCTACTCAGCGACTTATCGCTTGAGAGGTATTGCCCATTATTTATCTTACGTGCTTTATGCTTTCTTTCATAAACATGAATCTTGAGCTACTATTAGATGGTTCTATAGGATTTTTTGTGAGAGATGGATAGCATGTTTATCTCCTTTGGTTTGCATTTTCATTTATGATGATTATAGGGGATGGTAGTGGGATGATTTCCTGAGATGGAAAATGGAGTAGTTTGATCTTCTTTGAGAAGCTTACATCCATGTAGATACATGATGCATATGTTATGTTTGATCTCTTGAGGTTGAACGAATTTGGACGTTGTTATGGATTTTATCTTGGGGTTGTGAAGGATATCTTACTTTACACAGTGTGCATTTAGATGTGTATGTAGAAGGGCATGCTACATGTTTATGATTTGCAAATTTTTCTCTTTAGTCTAGTTCTTCTTCCTGTATGTTCAAATTCATATGACTTTAGATGTGAGATTTATATGTGTAGCTATGATGATCACTATTTTGTGGTCATCTGGTGTCACTTGGGTGATGACATGGAGGTTCTTGTATCTTTTTCTTTTGTCGGATATGAAGAACATGGGAGAGCTAAGGAAGATTGTTGAGAGAGATGTTTCTTGCAGCGGTTGGTTGCATTATTAGCAAATATTTGTGGTTGATCCTTGGTACTACATGGCTACACTTTCTATGTGCTTTGATTGTTTCAAATTCAGCATTACCCAAGTAGTGGGAGTTCTTGGATGTGTTTGGTCTTCTTCGACTGGCTGGCACATGGAGCTTGTATTTGCAGTTGATGGGTTGGCTATGTAGGTGGCATGAGTTTGTTGATGTGGATACCTTCTAGGTATGGGTGATTGGATGGATTAGCACTTGATGTGTGTGCTATTTTTAGTCACATGGGTTGGTTAGTTGGGTGGTAGCAGTTAGTTTCTTGGTTGTTTTAATTGATGTTCTATCTTGTTTTTGGAGGATGACTTCACATATGTGTTCAGGTTGGGGGATTTGAAGTTGATGTTGTTGATGCTTCTATATAGCTTGTGATCATAGTGGAGTGGTGGCAGTATCTTGTAGCCTTTTCTATTAGTTGGATTTGATGCTTGTGCATTAACACCATGGATTGTTCCTTTCTTTGGAGAATGGTAGGTGTTGATGTGTTTTTTTGCACACTTTCTCAACACAGGAAGTATGTGGATGTACTAACTCTCTTGAAAGGAGACTTCCAACAAGTTGCTAAAAATTGCCCCAAGGTCTCTCAAGTGTCAGGTCATGACTTGCATGGAATTTCACAATTGATATTTGATGTGATTTTGTTGGTAATCACAGGGCAGATGTAGTTGGATTGAATGAATTAGATCTTGTGAATTGAAGTTCCTAGGATGGAATTTGATGTACACTTTGTTGCAGGTTCAAACAACAATCTGAAACTCCAATGTTTTCTTAAGTTTTGGATTTACAATGTGCAATGAACCTTAGCATAGGCTATTTCTAAAAAAAGGAAAAAGGGTAGGGAAGAGGAGAGTTTCCTGGATCTACAACTAACTATGAACAATGATCATGGAGTTCTTGCTATGGACAACTTCCTTCAAACAAAATTTCACTTAACTAGAAAATTCATAGTCTCATGACATTTGCGCTATCTTCTACAGTTTATAGATATTTCACCATTCATTCACCATATACATGCGTGAACAAAGATAAAATTTTGAAGAAGCTTTAATTTTAAGTCTAGACTAACTTTACACATCCATTTACCAACAACAAACAACAAAAAATATGGAATAAGAAGGCATCTACACAGTAGAAATTTTCATAACCAAAGAATAGCATTACCAAATCTATCAAAGCAATCTGAAACTAACTAGAAACAACAAAGCGAATCTAACTAAAACATTTAACTATTGGGAGATGAATCATGAAACATGTAGAGAAACTTAGAAATGCACCAAAGTTAATGTATTTCCATTAAAATTTCTACAGCATGTCATTACAACAACTCAACTCTCTCTTGAGAATGAGAGGAGACCCCCTATTTATAGTGTCCAAAAAGTAGAATAAATGGCCAAGATTAATTTGCATTGTGTGGCCAAGATTCACTACAAACCAGGGTTCTACCTACCCCCCAATATATTACATTTTAAAATACAACTTTATCCTTATCCCTATTTTGTCTTTTGTGACAACACTGTAGCATCTTGTCTTCTAGTTGATTTCTCTTTTACTGTAGCTACTCTCTTAGGAATTGTTCACCCATAATAGGGTTTCCCTCTCGCTTCTTCAAAGCAGCATGCTCTATGAACCTCAGAATTAGTGGTTGGAGCTTATCAATGTCTATAATTTCGGAGCGCAACACTTGATAACTCCATTCTTGGGATTATTCGATAAGATTTTCCCAATCTTCATCATACTTGGCAGTGTGGTCTCGAAACAATTTTGAATGGGCGAAGGCTCGGGCAAAAAAGCTCATGAAATCAGTGATAATTTCATCTGACATCCCATCCTCAATCTTCTTCTGGAAGTGGGGCTTTATCTTCTCCAGGTCCTTCTGTATGACAGGCATATCATATCCTATCATTAGTTTCAAGTATCATATGCAATCGGCTCTAATTTCCTTAGCCCATTCAATGTCTGGATCCACTTTGTTGAGCACTTGCTCCAACCTCTCCTTTTGGTTCATGAAGTCATGCTTCCATACATTCACTAGCCAGTGGTCATCCTTCTTAAATGCAAGCTCTTTCTCTCAAGTCATGCTTGGTAGCTTGAGAATAGCCTCAATCTTCAGGTAAGTTGAGTCATTTCTCCTTGGGAAGTCAGTGCAAATTTTCCTTGTACCCTCAAGAGACTGATGTAAATCCAAGAAATTATTTGTTGTCATAACAGCATGGCTGATGCCCATGTTCCCTACGTACAAGACCTGCTAGAACCAGCTCTCCATGGTCTTGTCCAAGTTCTTCCTCTTTTTGAGCTTGTTTATTTGCTCCTTTGACAACAACTACGACAGTTCTGAAGATGTGGTAGGAATTTCATTTGTTGAGGACCATTGTTGGATGTAAGCTGTCAGATCAACTACCTGCGGCTTAAGCTCTTCTTTTGAAACCTTATCCTGCTAAATTAAATGCACCACTGTGGCGACAAACTCCTAAAGGTGCTCCACTTTCTGCTCTCTATTAGTTGCTCCCAAATCAATGTTGGAGACATTATAGCTTATCCCTTCTTTTCCCACCACTAGCATGGCTAATTGCATGGTCCTTGATCCAGAGGCGTCCATCATCACCTTGGATCTGATTTTAGGATTCTTCTCTTTTCTAGTAGTGATCTGTGCTCAGGTTAGGATAGCCTCCAATCTTTCTTTTGGATCACTCGGGGTGGGAATCTTTTTCTCAAGCTGCTTTTCCAACCATTTAGGCATCTGAGTCTTTCCTTTGGATGATTCATCATCACCATTTTCTTCATCCCTTATTACTTCAATTTCTTTATCTTTGGAAGCTTCCTTCTCCACTCTAGTATCTTCTCCCTCTTCTTCATCGGAGTCTTGGGTGAATGTTAGGCACTTGATTGGGGACTTGGTGGGCAGGCGTTCTTTGGGACTTTCCTCCCTCTCAACCTCCTCTTCTTTCTCTTCATCATCATGTTCATCTTCATGCCCATGCTCCTCGGGTTGCTCTATTTCAGGGCTCTTATCAGTTTAGATCTCCTTTTCAAGTTGATCTTCTATATTCTCCTCTTCCTCACATGGAGGTGACATATCTTCATGCTCTTTCTTTTCTTGTTCTCCCTGCCCTTCAAGGAGAGGCATCTCCTTGCTATGCTTGGGGCCTTCTGCTTGTCATTCACCTATTGGAGGTTCCATGCTTTCCTCCGTCTTATCATCTTCTTGTCTTCTTTCTTCAAAAAATGGCCTTTCTATTTCTTCCCCAACGTCCTTCAATTGTCGGGGCAGCTCTTCCTCAAAGTCAAGATCGAAAGTTTGCACAATTAATTTTCCACCAACATCTTCTTCTTCATCTCTGCTTTCAGAAGATCCTATTTCCTCTTCTTCATGAACTACTTTGTCAATTTGGAGGTGTTTGTACTCTAGATGCTCGTGGTATTCATCCACTTCCTCCTCCAATGCTTTTGTTGCTTCAATCTCTTTCCTTTCCACTCAAACAGTCCATCAATCTTCATGAAGTACTGTGCTCCACTCAAATAGTCCATTAGGTCATCCATCCTTGGCAGAGGAAATTTGTACTTGATTGTTATCAGATCAATCTTCGTGAAGTACTGTGCTCCACTCAAACAATCGATCTGGTGATATCCGATCTTCAAATCAATCTTCGTGAAGTACTGTGATCCACTCAAACAGTCCATCAGGTCATCCATCCTTGGAAGGGGAAATCTGTACTTGATTGTTATCTTATTTATGGCCTGAGAGTTTGTACACATCCTCCACTCCCCATCCTTCTTCGGTGCTAGTACTACAGGCACTGCACATGGGCTTAGACTCTCTCGAATCAAACCTTTTCTCAACAACTCCTAAACCTGTATGTTCAACTCCTCATTTTCTGTAGGAGTCATTCTGTGAGCAGCCTTATTTGGAAAACTGGCTCTAGGGATCAAGTCAATCTAATGACTGATAGTCCTCACTAGTGGTAAACCCTCAGGTATGTTATCAGAAATAATCTCATGAAACTCATCCAATAGTCCAGAAACTTCTACTGGCACCTTCTCACTATCTTCCTTATCCATTCTAGGAATCAATGCATAACACATACGCTCATGTTCCATGCCTTCTAAAAATTTCCTTCCATCAAAAAAACAAATTCTAGCACTATTGCATACTTTTTCTTCATCCTTCTTCAGGGGTTTCAACTTATGGCGGACTCCATCCTTCATCAAGGAATAAGTGTTTGCATGGCCATCATGTACAACACGCCTATCAAACTTCCATAGCCTCCCCAACAACATGTGACACACATCCATGGGGATGATATCACAGAGTACCTCATCACGATAGCTTCCGATCTTGAACTTCACTAGGCACTACTCATTGACCAGAACTTTGTGGTCTTTCTGCAACCAGGCAATCCGATATGGATGTGGATTCCTTTCCCTTTTCAGCTTCAATTTTGTAACCATCTCTTTTGACACCAGATTATCAGTGCTCCCACTATCAATAATGACATCACAACATTTGTCTTCACACTTGCACCTTTTGTGAAATAGATTCTTCCTTTGTTCTGATTCCTTCTCTTTAGTCACCAAGGCTCTTCTAACCACTAGGGCTTCTCCCCTTTCCACATCATTTGAATGCT
>VDFB02040907.1:0-44746 GCA_007258455.2 Sequoia sempervirens
GAATTTTGGAGTTCCGTGTGTCTACTTATGGTTGATTAGTTGGTGAATTTTGATGTTAGTTCTTCATAGGTGTTGACCTAATATGATATGAGTATTGTAGAGGATAAGAAAGTATTGAGATGTTATAAGGGAGCTATTATAGGTCCACCCTGAGATATTTAAGGCATTACATGTTTTTGAATTAAGGCATGAGGTGTGTATGGTTGATTAGGAGCTGAAAAATTAGGTTTTGCTTGATACATATAATTAGGTCAACCTAATTAATGTTATAAGTATTCATGAATGTGATGGATATATATGCAAGTTCATTTTAGTATTGTAGTGAGTGAACACAAGTATTGTGGATGTGAATTATGTGAAAGTGATGCAGAGTGTTAGAGTAGAGTGATATGAAGCTTGTTGAATTTGTGTATTGAGCTTTAGTGGAAATGTATTCCAACATGTTGTAGATGTATTTGTAACAATTCATTTTGGTTGTGTGCCACCCCTCTCTTCTATGTTTTCTTCTTTCTATGGAAAGTGAGACCCCAGGATAGTGAGTCCACCTTCATTGAGAATTTTTGTAATATGTTGTAACCGGTTATAATATATTGTGAGCTAATCCTCACCATGGTTTTCCCTCTTTAGGTTTTCCGCGTAAAAAATTGGTGTTCATGTGTTATGTGTTGGAACAAGAATATCTACTGAGAGGGGGTTGAATCAGTAGATTAATTAAAACTAATTCCTTTTAATCCCTTTTAATGTAGATTAAAACTAACATGAAAATATCATTCAAACACACAAATAAACATAACACCAAATACACATGGAAAACCCAGAGTGGGAAAAACCACTGTGAGAATAGCTGCTAGGATCTACTATCCTAATCAAACCTCACAATAAGACCTCACTGGTTACAATGTTTAAGGGAACTAACCCTAACAAGACACCAATCCTATATTTTAAGATAACTAACTCTAAGGAAGCACCTACTCCCTAATTGAGGACCAACCTAGCTATCTGATGGCACCAACCAATCAAATTTACATTAACAATATGGAGAAACAACTCATGATTACAAATGATTCATAAATGAATCCAATTCAATGTTGAAAACATGTATTACAACTACTCATACTTTGGTACTATCCTCTTAGCAATTCATTTTATCGCTCTTCTTTTATCTTTCAACCTCTTCGCATTGTATCATTGCTTTGCACTCTCTAAATGCAAACCCTAGATAATTTTTTGTATATTCGTTTAGGTCACTCTCTCATCTTCCTTTTTTGCATTCACAACACTTAGAAATTTTTTTCTTGTCTTCCTTCTTATACCTTCACCAACAAGCACTCATACCTCGAGCCATGCACCACCATCCTAATTCACTTCATTTGCTAATTTTAGCGATTTTCAAACCCTAGATTAGATACGTATTAAATGCCATTCCTTGCATAAACGATCTATATCTATTTTTTTGATTGTTTATACCTTTTGTCATCATCTACACATCTCATCACCAATAAAAATGAGTAGTTTAAGTAGTTACAATAATTAATTTTTCCTTCTATGCTGGTTCATAGTTGTTTCCACTGCTTACACTATTTTTTCCACCACCTACCCATTGCAGAATCAAATATTTGAATTAGGGCCATCGATCTTCCTATTTCATGCCAAGATCTATTGCTTCTCGTTCTTCCAATAAAAATTTAAAACAAGAACATTAGATTAGAATTCCTTTAAATCTATGTTGTAGATCTTTATCGCTTCATATTGCCTATCACAACTTTTTTTTGGGATCAAAAACCATTTATGTGATGTGAAGGAGATGCATGATGCAATAGTAATATGCCACTTATTTCTCTGAACACACATCCTCATATTGATCCATCACTAATTTGAAATAGAGTACCAACCAAGCTTTCCATCGCATATCACTCTTTATACAATACGATGTAATTCACAACAACAATGTGAATTACCTATGTGATGCAAACAAAACTTTCCATCTGTCCCTTCTAACATCATCCTCCACTAACCATCACTCATCGCTTTTTTCTTTGTGCTCGAGAGAATGAGAAATGTGATGTATAGAAGTTGAATGCAATGCTTTCAATGCTTTCCACCTATTATCCTAACATCACATTCCACTACTGTCACATATCACAAATATGACCTTATCAGGATGATTCACAACAACACTGTGAATCAACTATGTGATGAACCTCAAATCTCTTCCTTTTCATTATAGTCATTGATCTTGAATATCACACATCATAGGTTTTCTTTAAACTCAAGAATAGAAAAAGTGATGTGAAGAGCATTTGTGATAGCCATCCAATCATCTCCTTCACTACTCATTATTCGATCTCACCATCGCATATCACAAATTTGCTTTATGCATGAAGAATGAAAATGTGATGTGAAGAGATGATGTGATAGCCACTCAATCTTACAAGTTTGATCATTGTCATTGATAAAGCTAGGGAAAATATTTAACACTAGAATTAGGAATATAATAGTCCTCATCACTCATCAAGACAGTAATACATAGGATAAGGGGTCGGTTTCTCCATGATATCAAAGGCTTACAATCATAACGTAAGTTATTGGTAACACCCGATCTAGTCAACATTCAAATATAAAACTTGTTAGGTGTCATGACTGATACACCTAGGGTTTCTCTGCTAAACCCTAATTTGAACAAAGAGCATAATTAATTCGTTTATGAGCACATTACTTGTCTTCTGATCATGTGGAGCATATTAATAGAATACTCATGAAAAACCCACATCAAATCTTCTATCAAATTTCTTTGTAGACCTTCGGAAACAACCTGTACAATAACTTTTCAATATTGTATGACAACATTGCAAAACATTGCAAAACATGCTCTTCTCTTCACCATACTTCATCAACCAACCTATGGCTGATCCATAAACATCAATGGAATTTAGAATTCCAAAGATCTCCCCTTTGACATCAATCCAATTACCTTATGAAATCAATAACAATATATTACAAAAAATCTCCCCCTTTATCATTAATGGTAAAACTAAATGCTCTACCTAAACATCAGCATCCATTCTATATAGAAATCAATTCTCCCCCTTTGACACACAACTATTCATAGTCACAACTCCCCTTTTGACATATCTTCCTTTTGAATCACTTTCTCCTTTGACATATATCTCCTCCTTTGGGGTAACCCAAGCTTCTTCTAAGAGATTTTTCACATCTTTCTCCCCTTTTGACATCTATGGAAAAGGGACACTATCTGGACACTTTGCTGCTACTGATGTTCTCCCCCTTTCACATACCATGCAAAGAGAAAGAATGTGTCTATAAATCTACAACCATCAAGTCATTAGAAATTTGTAAAACCTATTATACCTGACTTGACTTCTCCTTCTCTTCCAGGGATGAATAAATATTTAGTGAAGCTCCCCCTAGACTCATGCCCTATCACTAGAATCTACTGATATGAGGTAGGAGTGAACACTCCCAATTTTTTCCTCAAGTATTTAAATTGGTCTTTGGGGAGAGGTTAGGTGAATATTTCTATGACTTGTTTTTTAGTTGGCACATATTCCATGTTAACTTCTTTATTGGTTACCTTCTCTCTTGAGAAGTGATACTTAATTGATATATGCTTGGTCCTAGAATGCATCACTGGATTCTTTGATATATTTATGGTGTAGACACCTAAAATTGGTCTCGAGAATTTAATTGATTGAATATGATTTTATTTGATTAATTAATCTTAAATTTCTACTTAAAATGTAAATAGGAAATATTTATTTATATTAAGTTCATTTATTAATTTTCTATTTCTTTTTTAATTAAATAAACAAAACAAAAACTTGTTTTATTTAATTATTAATATTTTCATCATACACCTTTCTCTCTTTAATTAAATAAACAAAATTAAATACTTTGAGCCTGCATTTAATTATTATCATTAATATTTCTTCTATACTTTTATCTATTATTCTATCTTAAATTAAATAATACCAATAATTTGTGTTATTTAATTGCCTCATCACATTTCTTCTTAATTAAATAAAGATATTCTAAAATCTTTTATTTAATTATCATTTTCCTTTTATTTTAATTTAATAAACAAACTCTATAGTTGATTTATTAAATTATTTATTCCTCTTTTGCTAAATTTAAATAAATTAAAAATATTTAAATTTATGCATAAATTTTACCACTATTCACTCACGAATAAAATTAGATTTTTAAAATCTAATTAATGCAACTTCCATTCACGGGAAGAGCTTCAGGGACAAATTTGTAGGAAGTCCTCTCAATCTTCTTCCATCAATCCTCCCTCTCATCTTGCCTGGTGTTTTCATGGGGAGGAACAATCCTCCATGATCAGCTCCATCTTCTCATCCCATGCCCTTCAATTCTTCAGATTGAATCTCAGCCTCTTGTCCTGTATCCCTGTGCAAATGCGCTACCATGAAAGCTATAAATATAGCTCTTTGGCTATAGGAAATGGATCCTAACTTGTGCAATTTTACTCTGCAGGTTTTCCAAGCATCCAAGCATTCAAGCAATCTCGTTTTAGGATCAATCCATCAAGCATCTAATCAAGCTTTCTTTAGTATTTCATAGTTTACAATTATGGCTGTTTATAGTAGTTTATTTCTCATGAATTTTACTGTAGAATCATCTTAGTTGCATTATAGAATCATAATAGCTTAATTCTCATTCTCTAAGTGTCATTACAATAGTTTAATTAGCTTACAAATCTGAGAGCTAAGTAGGTTTGAGCAATCTTTAGAGTTAGAGAGCAATAGGATAGATTTCTGAAGCTTTTCAGTTTAAATTAGTTTAAATTCATTAAGTTTTAGATGCAATATCTTATTTAGAAGCGTAGATGCATGGTTTAACTTGTTTTCCCCATTCTACCGCTTATAGATGGCACTTGAATTATCACAAAGAATAGAGATAGATTCTTTGTACTCTACCTTGATGTATTTTAGTGTTTTCTTCATCCACAATACTTGAGTACAACATGCCAATGTTGCCACATATTCTACTTTAGCTATAGAAAGAGTAATTGACTCTTGCTTTTTACTTAGCCATGAAACAAGTTTATTTCCAAGAAAAAATGAACCACCACTAGTGCTTCTTCTATATCATCCACACTCTCCATACCAATCAACATCTAGATATAAGGTTTCATGAAATCTTCACCTTGGTATACCACGGTCCATATAGTCAACAATACTCTTAATGTATCTAAAAATTTTTAATCGAATTGACATGGGACTCTTTATGAGAAACATGAAATGTTGCAACCATGCACACTACTTGCATAATATCTGGCCTTGATACAGTTAGGTAAAGCAAGATACCTATCATTGATCTATACATGGTCTGATTTGCATCTAGGGATTCATCTGTCTTGCTCAATTTACATCCAGTTATCATGGGGTACTAACTGGTCTGTTGTCTTCCATGCCAAACTTCTTGAGCATTTCCCTAGCATAATTTGTTTGAGATATAAATATTCCATCATTAGTTTGTGCCATCTGTAAACCAAGGAAGAAAGAGAGTTCTCCCAACATTGACATCTCAAATTCATTTTGCATTTGAATAGAAAATCCTTTATACAATTTATCATTGCTACCACCAAAATAATGTTATCTACATACACAATACCAATTATCATATGCTCGAAGGTTGTGTTCATAAGTATAAAGAATGCCATTGGCAAAGGGTATTCAAAAATTTGGGTGGAAGGCAACTCAATGAATATTATTAATTATCTGAATGGAGTGCATCCCCCGAGTTGGAATCTGGATCAACTTATCAAAGATACGGTAATCATGCTTCAAAAATGTGTTGAGACTTGTCTTTCTCATGTTTATCAAGAAGGCAACTCTCTTGTTGATTGCTTCGCCAATGTGGCTGTCAGCCTTAACAAATTTCGCTCATGGGAGGAGGGAACTATCATTCCCGAGAATGCTAGGAACATCTTAAGAATTGATGGTGTCGGCTAATTTGATACAGTTTTTTTGGTATTGTAATTTTTCCCATTTGGCACACTTTGTGGGTGTTTGTTGGCTCTTTGGCTTGTATCTAGTTATTTTCTGCTAGAGTTGGATGTTTGCTAATAGGGGCTCCATGGGTGGTGACAGGAATCGTGTTGAGCCAGACTCATGTGGTGATATTCAGAGGAGGAAGAAGCTATCGAACATTCTCATTCATGGTAATTTTACTCCTTTTTTGGGGAGATTACATGGGCTTGACCCGAATGCTTTGGCCAATTTTTTTTTTCCTGGCATAATCGCAAACTTGTGTTGAAGGGACTAGAGGTGGAAGTGAATGAGGACTTTATTGCTTATGTTACGGGTTTTTCGATTGTGGGTAGGAAATTTTTTAAGGACAAAAAGAGCAATGAGGAGGCCATGACCCAATTTTTTAAGGATGGTGAAAGGAAAAAATTAGTTAAGCTGGAGAAGTGGGGTTATGATAGAAATTCCCTGAAGAAGATTTGGGCTAGGGTTACGAAGGTGATGATGCGGTACGTGATGCTGAAGGGGAGATTTAAGGCACTTCTTGGCCACCACTTCACTCTGCTTAATCATTTTAGGCATGCTTGTTCATTTCCTTTCCTTTTTTTCTTCTGTCTTCATTGGAATCCTCTGTGTATGCCCATATGAAGAACATGAGAGCCCCTATCCTTCATGAAGGGATTATTTTGCTTATTATGGAGCATGTTTAATCTATTACCCTGGTTCCTACCATTACTAGTAAGGGGGAAGATTTTGATGCCCTTTTCGGATCGTCAGATTCAAAGTCCTCGTTAGACAAGGAGGAAGAGTGGAACAAGGATGAGGTTGGTGTGGCTTTAGGGTCGAAGAAGAGGAAGGTGGTGGGTTCCAAAATTAATAGGGCTCCCAAGAGATTGTTCATTTCTGGGAGTGAAGACATAGATGTAGGGTCGGATGGGTCCTCTCTTAGAGTGGAGGATGTGGCTGATGATAAAGGTGTTGTTGGTGGATCTAATGTGGTTGGGGCCCAGAAGATGGTTGATGTGGTTGAAAAACCAAGAAGGCTATCGAAGAGATTGGATGATTTGAAGAAAAAGGAGTCTGATGTGGCAGCCAGGAATCCTACAAAGGCTAAGGTGAGCAATAACCCTAACATAACTGTTGTGACTATGGAGGATTCCCCTATTCATGATTTACACAAGGCTTCTCTGGATAAGGAGGTTGGTGAGTGGAATGTGGAGGGTGAGGGAAAGAGAAATGTTGATCCACCCCTAAAAATTGACCCTTTGTTAGAGGATTTCTCGTACTTAGATGAGGAGGAAACTTCAGTGTTTGACCTGTTAGATATGCCAAGGGCGGGTGCTACCAGTATCTTCAAATTGGCCAAATGGACCTTGCAAGAATTCAATAAAATCAACATTAAAATTAGGGGCCTTAAGGAAAATTTGTAGAATATCTCGAAGACCTCTACTTCAAATATCCTCATTGAAAGATTGGTGGAGCTGGAACACTCCCATAATGAGCTCAAGGAGCAATGCAAGGATAGATTGAAAGCCCCCGAGGCTAAAGTTACAAGTTTAAAGAATGATATCAAAAAATTGTTGCAGGTGAGTCATGTCTTAGTCAAGAATAGCGCTAAAGCTCTTGAGACACTTTTCAAGAAAATTAGTTAGCTTAGGGAAGAGCAGGTCTACTTCTTAGTACTCATGGAGACTGATCTTGTGGCTAAGGGTAAGGGAAAAAAATCCCTTAAGGCTGATGACAAGGTGCTGGTTGGGAGAGGGTCGGCGGAGTAGAAAAAAGATTTTGATGCTGAAAAAAAGGAACTGTTGGATATGGTTGAAAAACATAAGTCCCAATAGGTTGAAATGGCCAAAACTCTAGGTGGCCTTCATTAGTTTCTATTTTTTTTTTTGTTTCTTTCTTTTGTTGGTCTCTGGTTTGTTAGTTTGTTGTTGTTTTGCTAGTGGGAGCCACTGGTTGTTAGTTGTCTTACTTTTATTTGGCTCTCATGTTGGTCAATTTTTTGTTGGTTAGGTTGCTATTGGTGGTTGATTGTTATATTCTCTTAGCAACTTTTTATGTCTCTTTTGTAAAGGGTTTCAGGTCCCTTCAAAACTTTTTTTTCCTTTTAATCAAAACAATTATCATATGCTCACCTTCAGATTTGAAGTACAAATTTCTATCTACACAACACTTTTTGAATCCTTATTATTGTAGGTGTTGATCTAGTCTTGAATACCATGCTCTAGGTGTCTATTTTAGACCATAGAATGCTTTTTTTAGTCTGCAAACATAATCTTCTTCTGATAGCCGAAAACCTTCAGGTTGTTCTCTGTAGAATTCCTCTTCTAGGTTTCCATTTAAGAAAGAAGACTTAACATCCATTTGATAAACTTTGAATCTTTTATAAACCGAGAATGCCAAAAACATTCTTATAGCTTCTAATCTAGCAATTGGAGAAAATGTTTCCTCAAATTCTATACCTTCAAATTTTGCATATCCCTTGCACACTAATCTTGCCTTATAACAACTCCTTCTTCATTGATCTTGTTTCTAAGGACCCATTTAGTACCTATCACATTTTTACTTGGGGGTCTTGGAACTAATTCCCAAGTTTTGTTTTTCTCAATTTGTCTTAGCTCTTCTTCCATTGCTTTTATCCATCTTTCATCCTTGTTGGCTTCAACATAGTTCTTGGGCTCTATTTGAGATAATAGTGCAAATTCTTACTCACTCTTTATTCTTTACAACTCTCATCCTTGTCTGAACTCCTTCATCCTTGGAGAATAGAGAGGCTTGGGGGAGGTTATATATCTCTTCTACTTATAGATGTGTGTTGGAATGTTACTCATTACAAGGATTTTAGAATAAATACTAAGGAGCCTACACTTAGTGTTGTATCCATGTGGAAATCTTGTATCCCACTCTTGGTCTACTCAGCAAGTGAATGATTTGAGAGGTATTTCTCACCTAGATTTTGGATGCATTCTTTAATTTATATCTTGTAATCTCATATGAGTTAGCCTTCATTATCATATTTCTAAGGACTTATTATGAAGATGAATGCTTTAATGGGTTTTCATTGTTCTCCTTGTTTCTTGGTCTTGTACTATGGATCCAGTTCTTAGGACATATGCATAGGTACATGAATTGGTATGTGGATTTGGGAATATTCCATTTAATGTGGGAATATTTGGTTTGTTTGATTGTATGAGAGGCTTACATCTATTTTTGCCATGTTTTTGTTGAATAATTTGAATGTTACATGTTTATATCCTTTTAGTTTGGGATGTTGTGGGAGATCTTACTTCACACAACTTGGCACATGTTAATGTGGTACAAGGACATGATTTTATTTGTCAAATCTCTATTTCTTTTTATTTTATCTTCTTTATGGAGGCTCTTTTATTTATAGAGGCGAGGTTTGTATGGACTCAAAAAATGTTGTTTGTGACTTTTTGGCAATAGTTTGGTAGCTCTATAATCTCTATATTATTTTTTTTGAGGATTTTGGACATATATTTGATTTGGAAATGAGAGATATAATTTGTATATCATTTTTTCTTGACACTATGTGATAGAGAAATTAGGCACATCCTCTATGTGAAGTATTATAGGTAGAATTGGTATGCCTTGAACTATTTTCATGCTTGACATTTCTTGTGTAATGGGAGTTTCAAAATGTATATGTTAGGTTATCTTCTTTGATATTTTGGTTAATGATGTGATTGTGAGTTTGCATGTTTCATTATTTAGGTTCTACAAGTTATGCAGTTATGTTGGTTGATCATCGAGTAAGTACAAGAAGTTGGGTCCATATTCAAAGAAAGTGTTATTTTTCAGGCTTAAAATAGGCACCCATTCATTTTTAGAATATGTAGCCATTTTAAAGTGGTTACTCATTCCAAAAAGTTTGAAACTCACAATACATGTTTTTGATTTGGATTTAGGCTCAGAAAAGGAATGGTAACCCAACACTTAGCCTTGGACCTACAAGTACAAGGTCATGGCAATTTCAAAAGAAAAAACTAACTTTAGCAATATAGCTGATGAGGTTTTTTTCAAAAAAAATTTATGAAATTAAAACCCGTTATAGATAGCAATGTCTAGTTTTCAAATATGTAATTTTTTTTATGATTAGATCATTTTTTCTATTTTTTAATTAATTTATGAGGAAACTAGTATATAAACTTGAAATGTCAGGTTTTCATATTTTTTGATAACTTTTAATTTGCTAATTTTCTTGCTAAAAACATTATATGGAATCAATATATAAACAATTATTTACATAATGAAAAAAAAATTCAAAAAAAAATTATGTCAAGATATGTTTTCTGTACACAAGGGTTTTGAAAACTGACAATTAGGGCCAATAAAAAAATAATAAATAAAAAATATTAAGAAAAAATTATAAGAAAATATCCTCATCAATCTTCATTATAATACAAATATTTCCCAAAAAGGAATTAGGAAAATACTTTTACTTAGGTCAAATTATGGTGTATGTACACATGCATGGTATAGTCCTAACAATGTGACTTTTTAAACATGGTTTTTATACAGGTGTATTAAAAAATATTTTGTATCATATGGGTATTAGAATAAATTATATATTTTTAAACTAGAATCAAAATACTAAATTTCATGTTACTAAAATTTCTTGAGATTCAATGTGTAAGTGCTTCAAATTTTATGTCCAACTGTGACAAATTCTAAAAATCAAGAAAAAACACTTCCATTTTTTGAACATTTTGTGGACCCAGCTTCTTGCACCTACCCCATCCATTTGGTTGCAATGAGATGACTCGAATGTGGACTATCTCTATTTATGATATTGATTCAATGTCAAAACATAATTTTTTAATTAGCTTTGTTTGTGGTCATTTGTGCATTGGTATGTTGCATTTGAAATAGGAGGATGGATGTATATAACTTGATTGCAAGTTTTGGGTTGATGTGTTGATAGAATGAAGTTCTATCTATGATGGTTTGAATACCTTGGTTTAAGGTATGATTATATTGGATGAGTTATAATTTTTTTGTTTCTATTCCATCTTGTATGAGTAAGGAAACTACTCAAACCATTTGTTATCATTAAAATTTGATGCTTTTGTTATCATGTAAAGGTTGGTGTAGGTTTCAGTGACAATTGATATTTTAAACCTTGGCATGTTCCATGTTTAATAATGAGTGACATGATGTAAGGAGTTTTTTTGTTGATGGTGGTTATCATGGTTGATTTTTCAAATATCTTGTTGTAGCATGAGAGAATGATGATGATTAAGGTGGTACATGACTAGCTAAGGGATTTTTTTTTAAAGACCCAATATCTAGTTTAACACAAAAACACCACTATTATTTTTGTTCAATTATTCATTCATAAGTATACTCGGGAAACTTTTATCCATACGAGATAGGTATTTATCAACTTTGAATAATAACCAATCATTTGTTCATCTATTCATATGGAATAGGGACTCATCTATCCATATATTTGGAATATGCATCCACCTAAAACAAGGTAAGCATCCATAATATGATAGGTATGTGCTTTGGCTAGATTCTTGGACTTATTGAGGCTAACTGGTCCTAAGTTGCTTCCCTAATGACCATACTTCTTGTTGAAAGTGTACTAAGGTTGTCATTGTCAAGGGTATATAAGTTATATTTCTAGCTTGAAACCCACCTCATAATTTGGCCTAAATCCTTGGGGAATCAAGCAATCCATATGGGATTCTTTCAAGAGTATAGCTGAATTTATTTTATTTGATTATCCTTTAGAAATGTTTAGGTGATTAGTCTCTTTCCCTAAACCCAATGTTTGAATGCCTGAGTATCGGGAGGATCCTTTATTTCCTAGATTGTCTACATACCCTACTTCCAAATGGTATCAAGGCATAAAATATGTAGTTCTATCTTCTAGTTTATGTTTTATGTGAACTGTTAAAATTGGGAACTTAACCCTTTCTATGGTTCTTATCCCCCAGAGAGTCCCTCTATAGCTACTACATATGAAGGGTGAATAATAAATGGCTGACTTGACCAATATTTGTTTAACTAATAAAATTCATCTAAACCTATTTCCTAATAATGACTGTCACCCTTGACCTATTTTAAATAATTTCATAATAAATCAAACTATTCATACATCAACATAAATATAACACCAAATTAGGATTACATTTGCATCATAGAAACTCCTACTTTTGTTCTCTATGCTGACACTAACAACTTTGATTTGTTTCCTTTTTATGTTTTTAAATTATCAATAGAAGGGGTTTTCCCTTTGGATTTAATCAGCCATTGTCCCTTATTTCTCCCTAGTGATTTATAGGGATGATGCCATAGACATCATTACTATAGTTTTGTTAGGCTATAGATGCAGTAGTTCAATTTTTTCTATATCCTTTTCCTGGTATGTCAATATGCTCCCCTCCTAGCTTCTTATCTTGGTCTACCATTAACTACCAAGAAGCCTCTAAATTCTTATCGAAATGGCATAATACAAAGAGTTTAGAAGAAACTTGTTGGCTAGAAGGGTAAGTTGCTTCTACCAAGTTGGGAAGCTTCAACTTCTTAAAACCTCCCTTCAAAATATCCTTGTTTATTCCCTTTCCTTATTTAAGGTTCTTGCCTATATAGCCTACAAAATTGAACAACTTCAAAGGAAATTCTTGTGAAAAGAAATGAAGGAGAAGTCCAAAATTTCCTTGGTTAGCTAGGAGAAATTTTGCATACCAAAAAAGGTTGGGGGACTAGGCATTAGGAGATTTAAAATCTTCAATAAAGCATTGCTTTCCAAAATTGGATGGTTCTTTTTGACTGAAGAGAAATATTGGGTGACAATCTTGAAAGCAAAATGCCTTGCTAATGAGAATCAAAAGTATTTTATGGGTCTTAATTTACCATATGGCTCAGTTATTTTGAATAACCTAGTAAAAATAAGAGGTATTATTAAGCAGGGGACTAGAAAAAGAGTGGGCAATGGCTTGGATGCTAGGTTTTGGGAGGATATTTGGTCCAATGGCCCTTCCATTTCCTCCTTAAATTAGTTTAACTACATTAAAGCTAAGCTAATATGGGATTATGGTGTCTCCCTCAATAACTATATTGATTGGAGTGGTGCAACCCAAAAATGGAAGAATTTTAAAGATTAGGTCACTAGGGGTAGAGCCCTGTGGAGAGGTAGTTAACTAAATGAGGAAGATATTGTGAAGGATTTGAGAAACCAAACTGGGGACCGTACTTTATTCTCCCAAAATAAAATGGACACTTGGATACAAATTCTTTTGGGGACTGTAATTTCTTCTCCCAAAATAAAATTGACACTTACTAGATATGATGCAGCAACGTGTCCTCACCTACAATAACTTTGATTGGTTCAACGGGTTTGGATTTCCAAACTTCTACCCAAATTAATTGATTTTAGTGGGTTTCTATTCATGGTAACATCCTTACTGTGGACAACCTTAATAGGCATGGGTTTCATTTTATTAATAGATTTCCTTTGTGCCTTAAAGATGTTGAAAGTATAGTCTACCACCTCCTATTAAGTTGTTCGTTCACGAAGGATGTCTAGAACAATGCTCTTAATTCTTTGTTGGTTTGTTGGGTTTTCCCTTCTTCCTTGAAGGACTTTGTTAATAGTTGGAACTACTACCATTTCTCTCACCCAATCACTATTGATCCATGGAAACAAATTCCCCTAGTGGTCTCCTAGAATTTGTGGAAGGAGAGAAACAACAAAAAATTTATAGACCAAAGAATAAATAGCACAAAGGTTTTTCTTTCAATAAAACAACAACTCCAAGAAAAAATTAATTCAGTTCGGTATGATTTCTCAAAAACCTTTCCTTCTTATGGAAAAGTTAGAATTAAACAATTATGGGGCATCATACATGATCTTTCTCGAATCAATCAAGCCAAAATATTTTGTAGGAAAGCTACCAAGTGGAGTCCCCTTGAGGAAGGTTGGTTGAAATTAAACTTTGATGGTTGTTCCAAAGGAAACCCTAGATTGGCTACTGAGGGGGGAGTGATCAGGAACTATAAAGATATCCTCATTGAAGGATATAATAAAAACTTGGGTGTCTACTCTAGTAACTTTTTTGAAGCCGCAACATTTGGCGGGGAATTAGGAGACTAAAATAAAAAAGGATGCAACAAGGTGATTCTAAGATTATTATCAACATCTTAAAAGGAGCTTATATTGTGCCTTGGATTATTAGAGACATGCTAGAAGACTATAAACATTCTCTTACACTTTTCACCAATATAAGATCTACCACTCCTATAGGGAAGGAAATATGGCAGTTGATGCAAAAACTAATGTTGGCATCTCCTGCCCTGATTGGGTCGATTGGAGATTTGAAATTATCCCTCTTAACATTAAGGAAATTATTTTAAATGAAAGGCTTGACCATAGGTGGTCGTCTAACATGTATAACAAGGTTAATAATGCTTCAACCTCCTAAGTTGTTTTGGTCCTTGATGCTTCTCGTCTTTCTAATTTTATTTATCACTTATCCCCCTTAGGTGTGTGGGTGGACCCATAACAAGTATGATGTTGATGAGGATTACTTATTGGCATATAGGAAGAGGACATATTTAGATTTTAAAAATATAAAATTTAAGGACTAGGACTTAATCCCTAATCATATATATGGTATTGTCATCATCTTTTGTTCAAATTTGGAAATAACATCTTTTCACACTCTAAATCATAACGATTTTTTGGAAAGTGGAGTAATTATGAAAATGAAAGATTTTGAGAGTGGCAACACAATTCAAGATTATCCCCAAACTGTATTTTATCAAGTTTTAATTTGTATGATTTATCCTCTAGTTACAGTACCCTTGACAAGTGGCTTGCTTCATAGGCTAGGACCATAATTATTTGAACACTCAACACGAGCCATATTTCGTCCCCTTTAATCAGTTGCTCATTCTTCAAGAATTACTTATGCATCTCAAACCCTACCCATCTTGCTCCCTATATTAAGCTTTCTGTGAAGGTTTCTATTCAATCTTTGTGTAAGTCTTCTAGTGCTAGAATGGGTTTCCCAAGGAAAAGTTCCATACCTATTTCTTGTGTCTCGTTGAAACAAAATGTTGATTTGTGGAATATTTTTGAGGAGGCGTGCCTCACTCCCTTCTTTCTAGCAATGCAAGGGCATGACAATAGCATTATCTCAAAATTATGCAACTCATGGAATGTTGGCAAGGGACCGTTAATGGTGGAATTCAGTTTGAGGTTACTGGTAGCTTCATTACTAAAGCTATAAGCCTCAAATGTAAAGGTCTCAAGGTGGCGAAGATTTGCAACGAAAAATACTAGAAATTCAAGGATAGATTTTTTGAGGAAGGTGAAAAACATGTTATCTACAAAATGACTATGACTTGGAGAAGCTACCTCCCTCCTACATCTTGGTAAGCATTCACTTAATATGTCATTTCACACTTGAGGGAAGATATAAAACTATACATGGAACCTATCATTTTCCTTTGTTAAATCATGTGTGTCACAAAGAGTAGATTAATGTGCCTTTTTACCTGACATCTTCTCTAATGACCTGCATTGTGAAAGGAGTTGCACCCGCCCCTGCACAATGTCTTATTTATGCCCTCTATAAGTTTACACGTGATACTACCCCCCAATTGAACCCTACCCCATTGTTTCCCACGTGGATATTAAGATCTTTGAAAATAACCCATTTTCTTCCCCTAAAGTCCTCCCTCTGAGCTCAAAGTCCAAATCTAGAAAAGGGTTTCCTCATTCTATCACATCCACAAATCCCTCTTAAATGTTGCTTGCGGAGGCTATTACCCCTTAGAAAATAATTACCCCTCCTTCTCTTAGGAATTCTAAAAAGAAGATGGAGCCCTTGGGCTCTATAACCATTGAAATTAGGGACGAACTAGACCCTTACCATAAAGGCTTGAACAATAGTGGGTCTAGTGAAAAGTGATCTTCTAGATTGGCTAGTGGAAGCCAAAAGAATAAGGGAAAATATATTAAAGGGAAAAAGTTAATGCTTGATGACGAGGGTATGGCTAACTAGAATGAAGATTTCCTCCTTGAATTTGAGGATGATAGTCAAGATAACATTGGTTTGGAGGAAGAAGAGGAAATCAACATTGAGGAGGGGAAGGATAATAGTGTTGAAAAGGATATTTATATTGAAAATAATATAGAGGATTAGGAAGGTCTTGAGTGGGAGCAAGAATTTGGTAAGGAAAACCTTAATGAGGAGTTAGAGGAAATAGAAAGAGGAATTTGCAATGACCCTGAGCCAAATTCAGAAGATAATCCATAGGAAGGCCTAGCCGCTCCTTGAATGATGTGGCCAAAGGTGAAGGTGATAACATAAGGAACATGATTGTTTCCCTTGAGGAAGCTATTGGCAATATAACTACTATCGTGGATGGGATCATGCAACATGCCATTTTTGGTACTGTGTCTAGTAAGTCCAAGATAAAGAAAATTAAGAGGAGAATTGGGAAAGAGCAAGACGAGATGACTCAAAGGACTTAGATTATTGAATATGTTAATGAGAAGGATTGAAAAATGACTATTAACATGATGAAGACAAATTGGAATCTCATTAACTCATCTAAAAATTAACTGTTCCTATTTTTTTGTCTTTTCTATTTTGGCTTTCTTTAGGATTTTGTGCCTCTTTCTACTACTTTATGTGTATGTTTGTATGAGGCTTGCATGCCTCCTTTTGATGGTTTCTACTTTATAGGCTTGGTTGACCTTTGTTTCTTGATTTGTTTCGCTTAAACTCTTGGGTTCAGAGGCCCTTCATCTGCTTTTAGTATCAAAAACATTTATCTATTGAATATAGATTCTCAATTCCACACAAATTATTACACACGATGTACACATACATCTAAACGAATTAATATACATTTAAAATAATAAAATAAAGTATCATAAGTCATAAGATAACATCATTTATCTATCAATAAAATTATCATAACATCATAAAAATATCCTATGATTCTATAACCAAGATGTACATCGTTAATCTTTACCTGTATTACCTTTCTATTTCCTTATTTTTCATTAACAAGATCTTACTTGAAGAATAGATAGGATTCCATAATGGTTTTACATATTGATTGAACATATATGAAGAGATCTACTTCCTTAACTAGTTATATTTTACATTCTTGCAAAACCAAGACCACCTTGCTCCATCTCCCTCACAACTTTCTTGAATATCTCCATCTACAACATAAACACAAGTTATTATTCTCCTGCAATCTCAATTACTTCACTGGACAACTGCAGAAAATCACAAAATACTATGCCCTGAGCTATATTTGAATCAGTTTTTTCTCTAGCGGTATTATGAGTTCTCAAGGGAGGAGATGAAATACTTTCAAAGCTTGATAAACATTCTTCTTCCATTTCTTGGAGGCATAGTCTATAGCTGTTTACATACAATGCTTTCATTAGATTACATATGTGCAGGATCTTTAGAAAGAAAAGATGTTTGGGCTGAAGAGTCACAACCTTTGTTTAGTCCACTATGTAGAGCCTCTATAGGATCTGAACTGCATGCATGAACTAATCCAGCTTCTTTGGCCTCCATTGCATTGAAGCGTCGACTGTAAAAATTACAAACTTTTCATTACAGTTTTATGCATATTCTTAAATTAGCCTTGATATTTATAATATACAAGAAAACATGGATAGTGGCATGTTTGAGTTGAATTTACCCCGTTAGAAGAGCTTCTTGATAAGTTGCAGGAGGGAGCTTAGAACGAAGTAATTCTGAGTTTCCAGGTGTCAAAGACATCCCAATGCCCACCTGTACTTTCAGTTGAATGTCATAAAATAAATTTAATCAAAATAAATCTGGTCATTAAAGAGGACAAAGCTGAGAAGGGTTTATCAATTACCATTGACTGCCTAACCTGCCATCCTTTTTTAATTTCCAAATTTGCACAAAGGTAAGGAAGATTTCATACCTCATTCATAAAAATAAAGCCATGGGTAGAGCTCATCAAGCGGTAATCATGAGCCAATGCAAACATACACCCTGCTCCCACTGCATGGCCCCTGCTCCATTCATTCATTAATACAAACTACAATTAATCTATCGTTTTCCAATGCATAAGTGATCTTCTTTTAATAACCTAATTGCTTCTACCTCTAACCTTATAACAGCTACTGTTGGAATGCTAAAGCACAGCAATCTGGAGGCCAAGCTTTGAAAAGATTGCAGATAAGCCTGTTTGATGTCACAAATCATTCAAGGGCAAGTTAAAACACACTCATCTGTCTCTTTCTAAGAAATCAAATCTTACTCAGAACCATATTCAGAATTCTCTCTTAAAGTGTCACCTTGGCTGTGTTTCGATCAATTTGTCTCAAGTATTTGGCGTCCATCCCATTGGAAAAGAACTTTCCCTGCAGTAAAAGAAATACTTTAATCCATTAATATTAGTCTTTGACAGTATGTTTCTCTCATTAAGCCTCTTTGAAATACCAAGTTTATCAGAGATAAACATTTTTAATAAAGTAAAACAACTTATATAGCTGGTTTGTTGTGATCATGCACAGCCTGTACCAATGGTGCAAATTACCTCATTGGTTGTAACAAGAACAGTCGCATCTTTATCTCCCTCCACCTGCCAAGCCATCCATAAAACGATTGATTGACTGAAATACTATGACTGAACAGATATAACATACCTTGTGGATTTCTGAATATTTTTTCACACCTTATCCAAAACTTCATTGATATTTCGGATTGCCGCAGGCCCGAATCTGCACAAACGAGCAGAACAGAGTTTATAGCAAGGAGATCTATTTAGACGTTAAGATCAAATCCAAAATGCAAGTGAGGCAGCTTACACATGCTTGTCACGCCCTCCAAATGTCAAAAGATAAATACCACCCGCTTCAGACTTTAATTCACAGAAGTTGTCTTCTTCTTCTTCTTCATATCTCTTCGCCATCCTAAACAAAAATACTTTTCTAAGCCCGGCAAACTCAAGAAATTTATAACTTTGACAAAATACGTGGCTTCTATATATAGAATGAAGTACAAACCATAATGTGAAGGCAACAAGGGTAAAGCTTACACGGCCGGCTTTTAGGCTATAAGAATGTATGTTAGAATTGATTCAAATTGGGTTTCCACCCAAATCATAATTGCCCTCTTTTGTCGTGATTAATTGTATGATAAAGAAGTAAAACTGACTTCATGAACAGCAAAATGAGTGTAATCAGCATTTGCATCATAGCTTACTGTTAGAGAATAAGACTTTTGTGTAATATTGCCATGAATGTAATCAGAATGTGGTCATGATGTAAGGTTAGAGATGTATAATGTCTTTGTCGTTAAAGCTTTAGAAATATGTTTCAGTCACCATTTTCATGTTATTCTAAAAATAAGTCATTTTTATGTATCATCATCAGTTTGATTAGCTCAAAAATGAATAGAGGAGTTTGAGTTTTTGTCATTGTTTTTAAAGCAGAGTACAAACAAAAAGGGAGTATAGAAAAGAAAGGTTGTAAGAGATGTCTAAAATCAAAATATGAAAATATGATTAGAATAGAATAGTTGTTGAAGAAACAGTTACAGCAATATCAAATAGTATTTGGAAAATAGGATACTATAAAACTAAAGAGGTAGCATAATAAAGAGATTTTTGTTTTTGTTTTTGTTTTTGAAACAAAGTACAAATAAAAAGAGAGAGAAACACATTGTACAATATGTTTAAAATCAAAATATAAAAACAAGATTAGAATAGAATAGTTGTTGAAAAATCAATTCCATCAGTATCAAATAATATTTGGAAAATAAGACACCATAAAGTTTGAGAGGTAGCATAACAAAAACAACACTAAAAGAGTTATAGAATATATCAGAACAAGATATATAGGAATAGTTTATGTTGCAATAAGTTGTAGAAATATATTTATTATTTGAGTTGGTCTCATATAAATAGTTCATATATTGATTACATTTTAGATAGTTCAAATAACAAACAATGCAGGTCTAGAATTTGATGGTTTGGAGAGCATTTATTTATTTATTTTAAAATTCATTAGACTATATAATTTGAGTTATATTTTATATAATAATATGTATGATACTTTAAATTATTAATAAAACATAAAAAAATATTATAGAGAAACATAATATAATATTTCAATTTATAATATATCAATAATAATTTTTTAAAAGATTAATTTTGACTTTGCAAATATAACAATATCTTGAATATTTTTTAATTTTTAAATTATTAATTTAAAAATTTATTTTAATTGTAATAATAAATTTATGATTTAAATGATTAGGTAAGAATTCTTGATTCTTACTATTGACTACCTAACCTTCCAACAATTTCTATTTGTAAAATTCCAAATCTATTTTATTGTTAACTATATCTAAAAATGGAAATAAAATACAGACTACAATTAATCTACTGTTTGCCAATACATAAGTGATCTTCTTTTGATAAACTAATTGCCTCTACCTCTAACCTTATAACAGCTATTGTTGGAATGCTAAAGCACAGCAATCTGGAGGCCCAGCTTATGAAAAGATTGCAGATAAGCCTGCTTGTGATGTCACCAATCATTCAAGTGTAAGTTAAAACACAGTTATCTGTCTCTTTCTAAGAAATCAAATCTTCTATCTCTTAATTGTCACTTAGAGTGTGAGCTGTTTTTTCAGAAATCATGTGTCACCTTGGCTGTAGTTAGATCAATCTGTCTCAAGTATTTGACATTCATCCCACTGGAAAACAACTTTCCCTGCAATTAAAAATATATACTTTAAACCCATTAATATTAGACTTTGATGGTATTTTTCCCTTATGAAGACTTTTTCAATTGAATTTATGGGGATAAATGATTTCAATAAGTATATATAATATGTGCGCTGTGGTTAAGAATATCAATTAAATAACATATCTTAAGCTTTGATTTGTTTAGGTGGTTCATCTGAAATCACGCTAATAGATGAACTCTACTGAAAAGGAATATCATTTTAAATAAATCATCTAAACAAATCGAAACTTAGAATATGCTGTTTAAATCGCACCTTGACCAAACACGCAGTCCATAACATTGCTACAAATTAAATCATTGATTGTAACAAGCACAGTTGCATTTTATCTCCCTCCACCTGCCAACCTATCAATAAAATAATGGATTGACTGAAATACTGAGATTTATGTGAGTTTCTGAATATTTTTTCATACCTTATCAAGAACTTCATTGATATTTCGGATTGCCGCAGAGCCAAAGCTGCAAAAGCGTAATCAAAAGAGCGTAAATACCACCCACTTCAGAATTCAATTCTTAGAAGTTATCTTCTTCGACGTCATATTTCGTCGTTTCTTTAACCAACAAAAATATTCGCTCTAAAGCCAGACAATTTTAGACAGTAGAAAACGCTTGGCTTGTTTATGTGGAATGAATCGCCTACTTTAACGTGTATTCCCTCGGTTGAGACTCCCTTTCCATTGCAAACAACAAAAATACTTGTTCTAAGGCAGGCGATTTCCCGACAATTTTACGATATTAGCAAGGTAATTGGCTTCTAATGGTCGAATAAATAGCAGACTCAGATTCGAATGAGATTCCCATGCAAATAACATTTGTCAGCTTTTCTCGTGATTAGTTGTGTTATGAAGTCAGGTAAATCTGATTTCATCTAGAGCCACTTGAAATGGGCCATGACTCATATTGTGACGAGTGGAAGCATCACCTAACCATTGCCTCATCAAGTCTAAAATACATATCATTCTAATAGCATAGAAAGTGTGTCATAATCTTGCTTTGTTGTATCAGAGAGATGATCATAACCAAACATATGGGGTCATGTTTAGTAATAGTCTATCATTAGTCTATCATGTAGAAAGAAAGCTTCCATTAAACATTTACCCACCTTATGTGACTAAGAGCATGATTCACCCACCTCTAATTATGATGTAACATTCAAAGAGAGGTTTTAATGGATCAAGAAGGAGAGGAAGAGGTTGAGAGCTCACCTCCAATGAAAATTATTGGTGTCTTAGTGCGAGAAATAGCTTCTCAAATGTTCAATCACCTATAGCTAGTCTGGCTTCATCGCATTAAAGGTTAGTCATCACAAATTGCTACTTATTTAGATCAAATAGATTTAACATATAAGATTCTCAACTCATTTCTTAAACAATATCATGAAGCAATGAAAAAACACTCCAACAAGAATTGAAGAAAATATAGAAAATAACTACACAACCTCATCCATTCAGTCTAGTGGTTATGACACTAACCCCAGTGGCAAAATTATAGTCATTCATGACAACACCATTACTAATTGATCCTGCAATTTAATATATTATCGTAACATCATAATAAATTTCCACCATAGTAGAATAGGTAACCTTGGCACTAGAACTTCCAAGCTAGAGTCAAGGATTGTATTTGATAGAGGAGCCTTTGAGGAAGAGGAAAAGGTTAATAAATGATTTAGGGGTAAAAATAAAAATCAAATATGTGGATTTGGAATTACTAAAGTCCATGCAACTTGTAACATATTCATCCATAGTAACTACTTATACATATGCACTACTCCCATTTCTTCCTCTCCTATTTATATTCTTACTCCCTTTGGATTGATTTTTATTTTATGACCTTCTAGCTTTGCTCAAAAAATTATCTCCATTGAGCATACAATTGCTCTTATTTTCTCCATGTCAATGCATTCACCTATGCCACCATCCCCTATTCAATCCATTTAATTTTCCATTATTTTTTGCATTATTAGATGATAAGAAAAAGACAATCCTATGAGGCTAAAATAGAGAATTAGAGATAAAGAGAGGATATAACTCCTACATGCACATATATGAAGTGTTGTGTGATCCCGCTAAGGAGGTTCTCATGATCATTCACATGATACATAATGTAGACAAAATTTAGGGTATGATATGCTCTATAAAATATTCCATGCAAATTATTGGTATGAGAACAACACAAGCACATCTAAAAGATATAATGGAATGAATGAAATAATAATAATAAAAACTTATTATATACTTCTTGAAGCTCAATAAGAGTATTGAGAAAAGTTAAGTTGACCTCAAAATAATATAGTATATAATGAACTAGCTCTAGGTGTAGATAAATTTTCAAGACCAAGAGCTCATCAAGCATAACAAGGAAGTTCTATTTTGAGTGTTAGTAGAGAGGTTACAAGAAGAAATATCTAAATAGATTTGTTTGCAATCTAAATTAGATAAGTTAAAACTCACTTTGAAGGACATTGCCAAAATTTACAAAGGGTAGAGAGAAAGAAAATTATAGGATAATAGAAGTGACCCAGCTACATTCCAATCTAACATAGCTAATGAATTCAACTAGTTCATTGAAAGTGGAGATCTTGTCCAAAGACTAATAAATTCAATAGTTGCAAGTAGAGGTGTAATTAGGCAAGAAAATGCCAAAAGTGATTCAATTTTTGAAAGAGTTATATGCTTCCAATTGGTCCAAGATCATACCAAGTACTACATAGTTCAAATATTCTTTAAATTTTATAGCTTTCATCCAAGATTTAAATGAACAATTCAAATTTGTGGTTAATAAAACGCTCCTCTTACTATCTCCTAAAGTTTCCCGGGATCTATCATTGATTTAAAAATGTATAATTTATCAAGTGAGACTCTCTTAACCATAGGATTTGACAATAGGAGGGTAGCCATATTTAAAGTGATCCATCTTTTGAGTAGAAACAAGGGAACTTTCAAGTGTAATGCCCAATCAGTATCTTTATATTAGGCTATGCAAGGGATGAGGAAGTGAAATTCCTAATTGGTGAAAAAGGGACTCACCTCCCCATTCCTATATGATAATAAATTTCTTAAGAAATAATAATTTAAGGAAATTATCACAAATATAAAAGAAAACTAGTCATCTTTAGGGGTTCAGAGGAAAACTAGGAATTGTAGAGATTAAGGAAATTGTTTGTTGCTTATATCAATTGGAATTTTAGGTTAAGGATACTATGTAATAGATCAAAGAATATCCCATAAATATACTACTAATTTGGATAAGTTTTTCAAAGCCTAAAAAAAAAAGGTTTCATTTTTTATGCTAAATGAGTGCTCCTTCATACTATCATAGAGAATATGTAAGTAGATAGTTCTTTTTTAATATTTCCAATTTTTTAACTTCGGAAAATTTTATAAGTGCCTAGATAAGACTAATAAATTTATCTTTGCTAACAAATATCCCTGAGAGATCTCCAAAACTATAAATCTTTATTCTTTGTTTGCTTTATTCATGTTGAATTATGTGTCTAAGGGTACTAGTTCTTTTGGGTTGGGCTTCATATTATTTTATTTTGAAGGTTCTATTTTTTATTTTTGATCATTTATGGATGTTTACATTTATAAAATACTTTTAAGTTTTCACAAAACTTTATTTTTCATTAAGTTAGTAAATTATATTGGCCTTCAATGCTAGATCATATCACTAAATTGTGCAATGTTTTAGATTTTGTTGTATCGACAAGACTAAAATATTTCACCATTAGCTAAAGCTTACAACTTGTTGATTAATAGGTTCTATCTTCTTGAAAAATAAACCATAGTTGAAGGCCATCTCAAAGCCATCAATCTAATGTACAAAGGAACCACCTGGTTACATCTCGCAACATATAAAAGAGTAAGTCCAAGAAGTTGGGTCCTTGAAGAGGGGATGTTTTGGCCAAATATTTTTTTGACAAGAACGAGATCTCAAGCCAAAATTTGAATCGAGTACCCGTTGTTTGTAGAGCACCATTCTTGTGTCTCTTGATCTCCTTTGGTGACAAGTTATTTGCTTGCAAGTGTTCATTAGGATCTGTGAGGTTGGATTATCAACTTCTACATGGTATCAAAACTCCAGATCTACAAGCTTCTTGTTCCTTTTTTGTGAGATCTTGCCTTGAAGTAGTTTTCCAATGCATCCAGGGTCAAATCAGGCCTCTCCATTGAATCCAGAGCTACCGGAATAGTCAAGATTGGCCTTTGCTTTGTCAAAATTAGCTTCCATTTGTCAGATCTGTGAGGGTTTGAAGAAAGGGATTTTTTGCTAGATCCAGGAGGTGCTTGATATTTTGGGGCATTTTGAACCCAAACGGACCTCGCTATTGCATCCACGATAGCCAAAAACCTTAAGATCGACTATGAAATCACCAAAATCTGAGTAGTTGACTTTTGAGGCAATTTTTTTTTGTATGCCTCGTACACACACTTCGAGGTAAAAAAATCGTCAAAAAAATTAATTATTTTTCTGCAAAAGAGAAATTCACAATTTTTTCTTTCAATGTAAAAAAGCAATATTTTTAAAAGCTTTTAAGAAAAAGCTTTAAAAAAAAGTTTTTTGTTTTCAAAAAAAGGGCTATTAAAAGGGGAGGTGCATAGGACCTGCGCAGGTCGTACCTACGTAGCCTACGCAGGTGTACCCGACCCCTTACGGGGATCGGTGGGGGTGGGCCCACGTTCCCCCCTGCCTTTCCACATACCGATTTTAGCAACCTCTAGGTTAGGATTTGTGATTTTTTGCTATATATTTATTTTTTATCATTTGTAATTAGGGTTTAAATTTTAGGTATATAATTTGGCGTTTATTGTTTAAAATTTACATGGCTTATATATTTTAGGTTCTTTTAATTTTCATAATTAGAATGAATTTTATAGCACTCGTAAAACCCACTTCTGTTTAAATATATTTAATCCATGTGCAATAAAATTGTAAAGAATAATATCTCCTAAAATATATAAAAACCAAAACCTAGTTACATAGATATAAAAGCCAAAACCCTAAACCCTAAACCCTAAACCACAAACTCTAAACCCTAAAACTAACCAGATATTTTTGCAAGTGTGAGTAGTTGGTTTTTTCATTAATATCAACATGCTTATGTTTGTGTTTTCATTGATGTCAATTGGTAATGGTTGAGAAGTTGTGATAATGCTTTGATTAGTTTCATTATGTTGTCACTAGTAAGTATTATTGGTGTTAACCTCTAGTGTTGCTTCAAATGATAATATTTTGTTTGTGGATGTTACTTGAGTTGTTGTGTTGCAGTTGGTTTGGTGACGATGAGGAAGTGGTGAAGATGATGAGAATGTGTTTCTAGTGCTTTGTTTCCAAGTGCTTTTGAGAAAATTTGAATAGAAGAGGAAATAGTGTGTTGTAGAAGTGTTCTAGCATACAAAGTGGTGTTTTGGTTTTGCTCTGTATTTCTTCTGTGTTGAAGATCTTCTTGTGTGGTTTGGATATGTTAGTTAGAGGTGTTCAAAGATGTTATATCTAGAGTTTATTGTTTTGGATCATTGTGCAGTGAAAGTTGTGTTCACCAGTGTGTGAACTATGTTGTAGTGATGTCAAGGAGAAATGATTTTGCTCCACATTTCTCCACAGTTTGGTTTTTGGTCTTGCAGTTTTGGAAGTATGTTGATAAATTTAATATCTACCTTCAGTTGAATTTTTTCATGGTTTGATGCTCTGCAAGTTGATTTATTGAGTTATAGTGTATGGACGATTATCTCGGTGAACAAGATGAGCTTGTTTTCTAGGTGGAAATTGTTGTAAAGGAACTTGTTGTAAAGGAACTTGTTGGATTTTAAGGTGTTTTAGGAATATTCTAGATTGTGTTCAAATGATGTTTGTTATCTATGAGTCATCTTTAGATCAAATGAAGTGTGTACTTAAATGTTTAATGGTTTTTACATAGGTTTGACTGACCTTGGGTTTTTACACTAATTGTGGATTTGATTTGTTGATTTTGGAAGTGTGGCATGACATGCATCAGTGGATTTAGGTCCGAGTTAAGGTGTGATGTGGTATACCTTCATTCCTTTCCATTGTGGGAATGTTTTGGTGCTGTCCTAATTTGAATTTACATCCAGTTAAGGTGTATAGCCGACCTTATCGATTATTTTCAAAGTTGAAGAAAGTATAAATAAGTCTTGTCTTGATGGAGGATGAGTGAGTAGTGTGTGTAAGGTGATTTGCAAAGTTGTGAAGTGTAGTGCAAGCTTCAATGAGTTAGACTATTGGAATCAGTGAGCATAACATGTCTACAATCTTCATAAAGGTTACAAATGTGTTGGTGATGTTGTGGTGGAATTTTCTGTTGCATTGAGATGGATTTCTCAATGTAACATTCTTCTTTCTTCTTTTTTGTAATCTGGTAGTGAGCCCTTCTTTCTTTTGGGAAATGATCCCTCTGATAGTGATCCTATTGTATTCGATGTTGTAATTACTTTATATTGTGAGCTAATCCTCACCATGGTTTTCCCTTCTTGGGTTTTCCACGTAAATTTGGTGTTCTATTGTGCATGGTGTTGATGTGTTTCAGTTTCTATTATTTTCTTCCATGCTAAATCATTCTAATAGATTAAAGGTTATTAAAGCTGATGTGGATCTAAATGTTAATGAGGGTTTTGATGTTTTTATGAACAATTGATTCACCTCCCCTTATTGAATACACAACACAACTAAGAGGGGGGTGAATTATTTGTACCTTAAAACTTCAAAACCCTTATTAACATTTAGATCCACATTCATTCATTAAACCCTTAATTCTATTAGGATGAATTAACATGAAAAGTAAATAACAAAAATTGAAAAAACTTAACACAATACACAAGAGAAAACCATATTTACATGGAAAACCCAAGAAGGGAAAGACCACATGAGGATTATCTCACAATATAAATAAATACCAAAATATCACTAAGAAGAAAGGTTCACTGCCAAAAGGGCTCACTAACAGAATAGAAAATAAGATAGAGAAGAAATGTTGCAGATAAAAGCATCTCAATGCAACATAGAATTAACACCTTCATAATATGATTGAATAATTGTAGCCACCATCTACTCACTACATCCAGTAAACTAACTCATGAAAGATCACACTACACTGCAAAATTTTGCACTCTATAACTCTACACTTCTCATCATTCACATCTCACACATCTATGTTCACATACTTCAACAACTCAACTAATACTTATATCATCTTCAACCTTGAAACCTTCTCCAAGGTTGGCTATGCACCTCAAACGTGCAAATTCAAATTAGGTCAGCACCAAAACACTTCTTGTGGAAGATAGAAGTGAATGTGGACCACATCAAAACTTAATTGGGACCCAAATCAACAACATCACCACATGCTACCAGAAACAATGTTTATCCTTTGCATGGAGAATAAACACTAGGTTAGTCATTACCTATGCAAACACCATTAATATTTTAAGTACATGCTTCCTCAAACCCAAGTACAACTTGTGAACCATACACCACACTTGAACATGATCTAGAATATTCCTCAAAAACTGTAAAATTCAACAAACTCCTTCGCAACAACTTCCACTTGAAGAATGTATAGGTGTGAATGTTCAAACAACTCTACCATACACTATTACTTAGAAAACTATCTTCTGAAGTACCAAACCTAAAAACCTCTTGACTGAGGTAAACTACCAACACCATCAACATACCTTCAAAATCATAAGACTTGAAACATAGTTGTGGAGAATACAGAGCAAAAATATTTCTCATAGACACCTCTGTAATGCACAATCACACATTGGTGAACATAAATTCTTCTGTAAGAAAATTCAAAACACCAAATCTTGAATATAACACCTCTGAAAATATCTCACAAACATATCCTAATCATACAGGTGAATCTTCAACCTAGAAGAAATGTAGAGCAAAACCAAAACATGGCTATGTCACCCAGATCACCACTACAACATATTGTTTCCTCTTTTTATCAAAATTTCTCAAATGCACTTGGAAACCAAGCACCAGAGATGCATTACCATCATCTTCAAAACTTCCACAACCATAGATAGAAGCTTATCAAAGCAACACTAGAGTTTGACAATAGTAGCTTTATAATGAAAACATACTACAACTAATCAGTGCATCAACTACACTCCTACAACCATATCACTCAACTACCGACATAAAAGACAACACCAACTTCTCATACTTGAAAAAATATCCCCCTAAATGTCATTGATGGAAACAATTGAAAAACCATCAAAGACACAACTCTTCTTCATACATGTTTCCTTTTCTCTTTTCTCCCCATTTGTAGCTTGTCTTCTTTACTTGTTTATTTCTCCCTGAATGAATTTTTCTTTTTCCACATGGCTTTCTCTCCCCATTATTACTTATTCTTTTTCACATGTTTCTTTCTCCCCCTTTGAAATCAATGGAAAAGGACATAATATTTGTACTATTTATTTTCTTCCTCTTACATTAGACAACCTACTTGCTACTGCTCTGCAACACCTTTCCTTTACTGCTCTGAATACTCCCCCTTAGGAGCACACAACAAATTGTACTAAATCAGCAACCACTACGCAATGACAACATAAACTCTTTTGACTACAACAATCAACAATGCCACTACCTCTCCCCTTGAGAGGTACCCACCAACATCAGTCTAGAAAATAATTAATCTTGAGATCAATTGGACTAATGCATCTCCTTATGCATCTAGTTCAAAGAAGGAGGGGAAATAATCCACAACTTCTCTTGGAGATACTTAAAAGTATCCTTAGAAAGAGCCTTAGTGAATATATCAGCAATTTGATCCTTTGTAGGTACACATTCAAGTTTCACTTCATTTTTTACAACCTTCTCTCTCAGAAAGTGATATCTGATTGAAATATGTTTTGTCCTTGAATGCATCACTGGATTCTTTGAAATGTTAATTATACATGTATTTTCACAAAAGATAGAGATAGGCTCATCATACACCACTCTGATATCCTTCATTGTTTTCCTCATCCACAACACTTGTGTATAGCAAGATGATGTTGCAATGTACTTATCCTTTGTAGTAGATAGAGAAACTTAATCTTGTTTCTTACTTAGCCATGGTACTAATCTACATCCATGAAAGAATGCACCACCACTCGTACTTTTTTTGTCATCCACAATACCAACCCAATTTACATATGTGTAAGCAATCAAAGTTAAATTAGTATCCTTTGGATACGACAAGCCATGATCTGGAGTGCCCTTTAAATATTTGAATATCTTGTTCACTATTGCAACATGTGATTCTCTAGGATCTCCTTGAAATCTAGCCACAAGACGAAATTCATGCATGATATCTGGTTTGGTGGTAGTTAGATATAGTATTCTACCAATTATTGATCTATACTTACTCTGATTAGCCTTAGGGAATTCATCATTCTTTCTCAGTTTGCAACTAATAACCATAGGAGTGCATACTATCTTGGAGTCTTTCATTCCAAACTTCTTCAACATCTCTTTGACATACTTTGATTGTGAAATGAATATAGCTTTATTTGTTTGATTGATTTGGAGCCCAAGGAAAAAATTCATCTTCCCAAACATAGACATCTCAAATTCTTTCTGAATCTCTTCTATAAATTTCTTACACATAGCTTCATTGCCTCCAAAATTTTTATCATCAACATACACAAATACAATCAATATTTGATCTTTTTCAACCTTAAAGTAAAGATTACTATATATGGTAACTTTATTGAATCCTTGTTGTATCAAATACTTATCCAACCTTCCATACCAAGCTCTAGGGAGTTTCTTCAATCCATACAATGCCTTCTTAAATCTGTAGACCATATTAGGTTTACTTGATAGCTAAAATCTTTCTAGTTGTTCCATGTGTACTTCTTCCAATTCTCCATTCAAGAAAGCAGTCTTCACATCCATCTAATAAACATTGAAATATTTGTGTGCTACAAAATCCAAAAACATTCTGATAGCTTCCATTCTTACCACAAGGGAAAATGTCTCTTCAAAATCTATTCCTTCAACTTGTGAATAGCCTTTACACACAAGCCTTGCCTTGTTCCTTTGCACTTTTCCAGTCTCATTCAAATTTTTTTTGAACACCCACTTAGATCTAATTATATTTTTGTTTGTAGGTCTCGGGACAAGTTCCCAAGTTTGATTCTTCTCAATTTGAAGTATTTTCCCTTCCATAGCCTTCATCCAATGTTCATCTTTGCATTCTTCAATCATTGTTTTAGGTTCAACTTCAGAAAGTAAACACAGATTTACCTCCTCTTCAACAACTTTTCTTCTTGTCAATACACCTTTGCTTTCATCTCCAATGATCTATTCTTTAGAATGATTTCTCTGCACATACTTAGGGGTTCTATTAGTATTTTCTATAGCTTCTTCCTCTTTAATCTGTAATTCCTTTTCCTTATCTTTTTCTTTTTCTTTGTAATCAAGTTCACCTGATTCATATCCATTTATCACTACTGATTCTGAAAATCTCCATCAACCTTGACACTTGCACTTTCAACAATATTTTTTAGTTTTTTATTGTAACACCGGTAGGCTTTAATCTTAGTAGAATATCCAATGAAGATTCCTTCCTTAGACCTTGCATCAAACTTTCCCAAATTTTCTTCATCTCTTTTGATATAGCATTTTCTTCCAAATGTACTCTGAAGTACTTAAACAATAGGTATCCTCCCATACCACAATTCATAGGGAGTCTTTGTACTATTTTCTTTTTCTTGAACTTTGTTAAGGATGTAAACAACAATATGAATTGCTTCTCTACAATATACTTTTGGTAGGTTAGCTTCTTTCATCATAGTCCTTGCGACATCTTGAATAGTCCTATTTTTCTTCTCAACCACTCTATTTTGCTGAGGAGACCAAGGGGCTAACAAGTTCCTCTTTATGATGTGATTCTCACAAAACATATTAAATTCATTAGAGGTGAACTCTCCACCTTTGTGAGACCTCAAATGTTTTATCTTCATATCCATTTCATTCTCAACTATAACTTTAAATGCTTTGAATCTATCTAGGGATTCATATATTTCTTTAAGAAAAGTAATAGTCCATGTCATTCTTGAATAATCATCAACAAAAAGCATGAAATACTTGTCACCTTGAATAATTTTTGTTCTTGTAGGACCACATAGATATGTATGCACCAATTCCAATAATCCAGTAGAAGATTGTTCTTTTTATTTCAAACTTCTTCTTGTTTGTTTTCCAATCTGAAACTCCTTGTAGACATCATTGATAAGCTTTGTTATCTTTGACAAATATCTCACTGCTTGAACTAAACTAATTCTTACCAAATTTTCAAAATTAATGTGACAAATCCTCTTGTTCCATAACCAACTTTCATTGATTTGAGTCATGAAACAATGACCATCAACACCCTTGAGCTAAAAAACATTTCTATTTTTCCTTCTTCCAACAACAACCATAGTTTCAAACCCTTTTTTGATCTCACATCCATCATCTTGAAACATAATATTGTGTCCTTTTCTACATATTTTTCCGACACTCAAGAGGTTATGTCTTAAACCTTTAACATAGTAAACATCTTCAGTATTATGCTTTCCATCAAAAATAATTGAACCTATTCCACATATCTTAGCACCTGAATCATCTCCGAATCTAACAAGTCCTCCATCATAATTTTCAAGTTTAACAAACTTACTCCTGTCTACGTTCATATGATTTGAGGAGATATTTTCAATGATCTAATAGTTCTTATCATGTCTAGCATGAAAAGAAAATACCATAGTACCTTGAGTCTTATCCTTTCTCTCCGAAGGGTGTTCCTTCACACATATTTCAGAGTTAGCAGAAACAAATTCATATTTTAAATCCATGAACAAGCATTCATCATCATCATCTCCATAATCATATTTTTCATTATAAATACTTGTGTCTTCTCTAACATAATAGCTTTTATTTATCATCTTACCTTTTTTCTCCTTGTTTTCTTTATTCACAACTCTATTTGGACATCTTGAAGCATAGTGACCTATCTTTCCACAACTGAAACATTTGAAAGGTAAATTACCTTTGTATTTACCAATACATCTTCTCATCCTTCTCACAAAGTTATCCTCCACATCATCAATATCTTCTTGATTTGGTTCTTTAGTATTCTCTATTTTTGTAGCCTTAAAAGTACTCTCAACTTTTGCACCATTGTTAGTACTGAATTCTCTCATTTCAAATGTAGTTAAGGATCCATACAATTGATCTCTATAATACTGATCTAAATTTTGAGATTCCCCAATAGCAACAACTTTATGACTATAAGCTTTAAGAAGGGTTCTAATAATTTTCTTTACCACTTTTGGTTCTTTGACTTTTCCTCCAAGACCTTTGATGGTACTAACAACTTCATCTACCCTCTGCATATAGCTTGTAATGTTTTCATCTTCAAAAATCTGTAAGTTCTCAAATGTCATCTTTAGATTCTACATCTTAGATTGTTTAACCATATCATATCCTTCATAAATACTGTCCAACTTATCCCAAATTTCTTTAGCAATTTTTAGATCCATAACTTTCACTAATTCAAAACTTGTAAGACTACTCAAGAGAGCATACTTAGCTTTACTATTTCTTTCATAGGCCTTAAGTTTAGCTTTAGTACTTGGACCATTTTTTAGGTGTAGTATATCTAGTCTAAATTGATTTCCAGACATCATATCCCATATTCTCCAGAAATCCTTCCATCATTGTCTTCTAGAATGCATACTCTATTCCATCAAATATAGGGATATCCTTCTTGTGCGCCATCCCAGATCTACCTCAAGCGATTAAGATTTCCCCAAGGAGTCTTGATCTCATACCAATTGTTGAATGCACAAGATTACTGTGAGGGGGGTGAATCATTTGTACCTTAAAACTTCAAAACCCTTATTAACATTTAGATCCACATTCATTCATTAAACCCTTAATTCTATTATGATGAATTAGCATGGAAATAAAATAACAAAAACTGAAACAACTTAACACCATACACAAGAGAATACCATATTTATGTTGAAAAACCAGGAAGGGAAAAACCAGGGTGAGGATTAGCTCACAATACAAGTAATATCAACACCGAATACAATAGGGCCCATTTCCCAAAGAAGAAAGGCTCATTGCCAAAATAGAAAAGAAGATAGAGAAGAAACCTTACATAGAGAAAAGCATCTCAATGCAACATAAAATCCACCACAATGAAATCAACAAAGATTCACAATCTGATTGAAGAATTGTAGCCACCTTCCACTCACTACATTTAGTAAACTAACACAGAAAAGCTCACAGTGCACTGCTCAATTTTAAACTCTATAACTCTACACATCACATCATTTGCATCTACCACATCTATGTTTGTATCCTTCAACAAATCAATTGATACTTATACCATCTTCAACCTTGAAACCTTCTCCAACTTTGTATATACACCTTAAACATAAAAAATAAAATTAGGTTAGTGCCAAAACACTTCTATGGTGGATAGAAGTGAATGCGAACCACATCAAAACTTAATTGGGACCCAAATCAACATCACACAACCACACTCTACCAAAAACAATATTTATTCTTCATATGTAGTATAAACACCAGATTGATCGTTACCCATGCAAACACCATTGATATTTCAAGTACACGCTTCCTCAAAACCAAGGATGAATTTCAAACCATACACCACACTTGAACACAATATAGAATATTCCTCAAACACCCTAAAATCCAACAAAATCCTTTGCAAAAACTTCCACCTAAAGAATGTATAGGTGTGTACATTAAAAAAATTTGTCATACACTGTTACTTATAAAACCATCTTCCAAAGTACCAACCCTGAAACCCTCTTGACTGAGGTAAACTACCAACACCATCAACATACCTTCAGAATCATAAGAACTGAAACACAACTACGAAGAAACACAAAGAAAAAAAAATTCTCCTAGACACCTCTACAATGCATAGTCACACATTGGTGAACATAACTTCTTCTATAAGAGAATCCAACACACCAAGTACTCTTGAATATAACACCTTTGAAAATATCTCACCAACACATCTGAATCGCATGGGAAAATCTTCAACCTAGGAGAAATGCAAAGAAAAATTATAACATAACTTTGTCACCCATATCACCACTACAACATATTGTTTCCTCTTTTTATCAAATTTTCTCAAATGCACTTGGAAACCAAGCACCAAAGACATATTACCATCATCTTCAACACTTCCACAACCATAGGAAGAATTTTATCAAAGAAACACTTGAGGTTGACACCAGTAACTTTACTAATGACAACATAATGCAACTAATCAAAGCATCAACTTCACTCTTGCAACTATCTCACTTGACTACATACATCAATGAAAACACCAACTGCTCATACTTGCATCACCCCTCTCATTTTTATTATGCATTCAACATATATATACTTCTATTGATAATAATTTTTCTATACATTTAATATTTTTCAAATCTAAAAGGTTCTCTTAGTTTTCCATTATAGATTATATTTTTGGGATGAAGAATGAACATGGAAAACATATTTAATAACTCGGAAATAATGATGAAGTGATTCATATGAATAATACAATGACACACATGATAAGAAAGGTGTTAAAATTTTAAGTTATTGAATTTGTGTATTGCAATTACTTTTTCTACATATAAGCATTTAGAATTAAGAAATGACTTGAGAAATCATGGGTACTTATTTTGACGGGCCTAAATCCTAAACCCAAAGCCCTAAACTCTAAACACTATATGATAAACCCTAATACTAGGTTGTAAACCCTAAACATTAAATCCTAAAACCAAACATTAATAATTTTTAAAACTAAAACCTTTAAAAATAGATTTATCCATAAACCCTCAATGTTGAACCCTCCGTCATAAGTCCTAAACTCTAAACCCTAAACATCATTCAGTAAACCATAAAACATAACATTAATAATTTAATACTAAAACCTAAATAAAATTAATCTCCAAATCCTCCATCATAAACACTAAACACTAAATGCTAGGCCCTAAACCCTAAACCATGAATGATCTAGAGAGTGGGAGAGAGAAAGAGAGATAGAGAGGTGAGATAGAGAGGAAGAGAGGGAGATAGATAGTAAGAGAGATCAATGGAGAGAGGGAGACGTATGGTTTCAGTGTCATCATGCACAAGTTATCAAGAATTTGTTAAATCTCAACCCATTGCAACATATCCTAATATGTTTAATCCAACTCACTCTTCTCTCTTATAAAATTCCTTCCAATATCAATTCAAATATTTCTAATATTATGGTCCCCTTATCTTACTATTAGGGTTGCTCCACTTATTAATCCAATAAGTATGTAGTGATCCTCTCAAACAATATATGATCAAGCCATATGTTTGAAAGATAAACATAGGTGTTGTACACCTTGCATAATGTTTATAATATTTAATTTATTATTATGTGTGTGGTGCACCTAGGCAACCTAGAAGTATGTGCATCACTAAGAGTTAATATTCTTGAGGCCACTTTATGTTGTATATAATATTGGGGAAAGTAATTTTATTAAGTACCCAATATTAAATGTGGGAACATGGTTTTTTAATCTCATGGTTTTAGTCACATGGTTTTATGTAATACCACTTGGTGGTTTTCTATGATCTTGTTTCTATAAAATAAACCACATGGGTAGTTGTTTAAGGTTAGTCAGTTGGTAGGTTAGCTCTTGTTAGAATTTGTGAGGGTTGAAACATGGCATGGGATGTGTGGTTACATGCTTGTTCACATGGAGTACTTGTAGAGGGTTTGATGCTTCAATGGTGTTCATGGAGGACTCTGTAGATGTATTGTAATATTGCTAAATAATACATGAGTGATGGATACTTTTGGAGGTTGGGTTTTTCCCTCTTGAGGGTTTTCCTAGGGTATATATTGTGTCATATTTTGATGGGTATGATGTTTATTTTCTTGCATGTAGATTCTAAATACTTATTTGTGTAGATTTCTCTTTTTGGTTATGTGGAAATTGTCATTATGTGGCTACAAGTTTCCTTTCATTTGGTGTTAGAGCCATGGTTGTGGTTGTATAACCCTAAGTTGAGAAAATCTTATTTAAGTTTGAATCTATGGTCTTACATGAGAGAGTGAAAGAAATGGAAATATATGAGAGTTTTTCAGGTTATTTATTGCATATCTGATGGTTTTGGGTTTGCTAGTATGATGGGTTGTTTGCAGATCTGGGGTATGAGAAATGTTGGATCAAAAGGGTTTCTTGGTTGTGTATTCAAATGAGGGTTTTGTGGGGGAAATATTGTAGATGACCTCCCAAGACAAAATAGACCTCACGGTTGGATCTGTGTTGTTCAAGAGACAAAATTCATATATAACTTGACCTATTTTTCTCACTGTGAAAATAGGCAATAGTTTTTTAGCCAATACGACAGTACGGCCTACAATTTTCCCCTTCTACTAATTTTTTTTTAAATAATAATAAACTTTGTTGGTTAAAAAATTTATCTTGTAATTTAAATAAATCAAATATATATATATATATATAATAAGTTTGGGGGGGGGTCCACAAACCACCCACCCACTCTATGGACATATCAACAGTGGTACTGGTGGCGTCTGTCATCTAGTACCCTATTGAGCCCTAGCCGACGGGACCTTTGTTCCTTGGCTCCAACCCCTGGTCCGGTGGGGGATAAACCCTTAAAATATATTTTACCACCATTTAATTTTAAAAAAAATAATATTTGTTTAAATCTGCCAAATCTTGTAGTTTGAAAGATTAAAATGAAATTTAATATTGATTTCAAATCCGTTGTGCATTTTTCTAAATAAAAAAATTAAACGGATTTAAATCTGCTAGTGGTTCCGCAAATAGTGCACCGCTCAAGTGCCACCAGCATGCCACCACCTCTGGCAGGCCACCAATGGCTCCGCCTAGGGGCCACCACAGAGCCACTAGTAGGTCAAATTGGGCAAGTTATAGCAGTTTTTTTTAAAACGAGCATAAATTTTACCCAAATGGTCCATTTTTCAACTTTTTCTACTCATCGAAAAGCTCTCTCTATGCTCTACACTGTGGTATAGGTTTGGTTTTCTGATTTTTCTATTTTAACTAGTTTTTGGAGCTTGAAAGCCAAATGTTTTTGCTTTCAATGATAACTTTACATGCTTTTTGTTAATTCCCTTTGATGGTGAAAAGTACATAGGTTGTCTTCAGTTTTGAGGACTTGAATGGACATGATTTGAGACCTAGATTCTTGTGTGGGTGATAGTTGAGTGCAGGTACAACTTTGGTGTTGGTTGTAGTGTCATGATTATGTAGGTACTCTTTTCATTGGCACGACATAATTAGGTTTGTGGTGTTTTGGTGCTGATTTGGTTTGGTGCTAGAAGGTTGTTTTTTTATCTCCTAGATGCTTGTTTGGTTCCTTGACTATGGTACTTAGTTGTGGACATGTTTAACAAATAGAATCCGAGGTTGATTTTGTTTTTGAGTCATTTGGTCTATAGGATTATTCTCTTTGATATCTCAATTTGTAGTTTACTAATGTGATGATGAGTTTGCATGTTTCGGTGATTCATTGTTGTTGTATATCCAACAAACACTGAACATGATTTATTAGTTGGCCTTGTCTATGGTCATTTGTACATTGCTATGTTTTATTTGAGATGAGAGGATGGATGGTATTTACAGTACCGAGATAGTTGGTTATGGGACTTGTAGCATGATGGTTTTATCACTTTTTCATGGATAGCTTGGTTACACTTTTTAGTGGGAGATTTTGACAGTGATGGATTGGAAATATTGGATATATTCTTGGCTTGGAGATCTTGGTTTCACTTGATGTTACTAACATTCTAGTCTAGTGTGTGTAGAATTGGATGATCTTCATGGAGGAGATGGTTTTCATGATGCCATGTGTAGCTCAGTATCATGATTCAATGGGATTTTTTGGCAGTGATGTGGATTCAACATTTGGTGGTGGATGATCTTGTTCAGTGTTTGTTGATGTCATGGATTGACTCTTGGATCATGTTTCTATGCGGTGAGTGTTATTTGACATCCTAGATTTCATTTACACAAGTTGGTTATATTAAATTGTGATTGGAGATGTTGATTCTTGGTTTAGAGTGTTTTGATATTATGTGAAATTTTCCCCTTGATGTTAGCTTGGAGTTTTGGCATGATATGGGTTTTCTTGAGACCAGTATGTATGCATTATTGTATGTGATATCGTAGGAGGAGATGGTTAGATGATCATGTTGTCATGTTTATGTTCCTAATTCATGATTGGAGCTTTGGAATTGATCTTGTGTTGTTCTCTTTGTATTGAGTACATGATCATTTGCTTGATTACTTAATGATGGTGCTATGTTTCGTTTGGATTTTGGCATGTATTGATCGGTTATAGGTGCTCATGGATACATGGAGACTTATGTGAGGCTTGGATTTCTCTTGTGGTTAGATACATGTTGTTGAGATGTTTACTCTTGATGAGATTTCAATAGGAAGTCCAAGGAGCCTACACCTTGGTTGGTTGTGAGTCCAATATGGACCTATGAGGATATTTTTCTTGGATGAGTCATGATGACTTGTATATATTGGAGGAGCATTCTCATTCCCCACTCTTGGTCTACTCAGCGGTTCACTTGAGAGTTATTTCTCATTATTTCTTATAGGTGCATTATGTTTATTCTTTTCCAACTCATGCATATGGATCTTAAGCTATGGATATTTAGTTCTAGAGGGTTCATTTGAGGAGTGTTGGCATGTTTATCTCCTTATGCATTGTGAGTACATTCATTGATGTTGAGTTTAGGAGATGTATTGGACTGATTTCCTTCTTTGGGAATGGTTACATTGAGTTTGATCTTCTTGTTTGAGAGGCTTACATCCATGTTTCTTACATGATGCATATGTTATGTTTGATCTTAGTGATTGAATGGGTTAAGTGTTGTTATGGATTTTATTTTGGGGTATTGTGGAGGATATCATACTTGAAACCATTGGTATTTAGAGGTGTATGTAGAAGGATTTTATATAGGTGTATGATGTGCAGTGTTTCTCTCTTTGGTCTTGGTTATCTTCCTAGATCTTTGGTTTTTGATGTAGAGGAAGGACAAGATTCAACAAAACTTGACTGTCTTGATTCACTTCCTTTAAGGTTTTCATTGAAACCATGGGTTAATCCCTCTTCACATCCTTTATCCCTATTTACCATTTGATTTATTTGATCACCAATGATGGAAAACACATTTTGAAAGGGTGGAACAACATAAAATGGTGGGACGACAAGATTTCAATAACTTTTGACACACTAATTGACTTCATGTAACTTGTCACACTGACAACACACTAACAAGACTTATACTTTAACAAAAGAAATAACCAAAACCACAATGAGAAGAAACGGTGGAAACCTTGAGGGAAGACTTATTTTGAGGTACAAATGATCATAGAATGCTCCTATGTGATGACCAACAATGTAACCACTCATGCTTGCAACTCTTAACCTTAAACTACCAAAATATATCCTTTTGGGACAATCACATTAAATCTCCACCAATCCTTCAAAAGAATATTCAAGAACCTTTTTTTAGGTCTATAGAGCTCGTACTACATTCCCATACCAATTGTAATGGCAAACAAATAGGTTTCAATATATTTTTCATGTATTCTCCCTTGGATTTTACTATCACATTGTCTGATACATCAAATATCAAACCATCTATTGCCTCACAACACGTGAAAAGTCTTCTTTGAGATCCTACAAAATTAAGACAAGATAAATTACATGCATGCAATCCTATCTACCCATTTTGGTGATTTTTCACTGGTGGAGAGGTGAGTTACATTTTTTTTTTCACTCACTACTTACCCTAAGTAGGGTTTCAGGTAGTTTTAGAAAAAATACAATAACTTACAAACTACCTAATGAAATTCAGTGCCACGAAGACTAAAATAAAGAAAATTCACACTATTATCTTATCTAGTTGAAATCAAATCAAAACATGGGCCATACAAAGAGACAAAAAGGTATGTAACACTGGAAAATCACACTAAAAACTTGCTTAGATTCCTCAGTCTTCAAAAATCAACAAAAATTCCTTCTATTCAACCATAGATAGTGTATTCAGGAATCACCAACCAGCTTGTAGCATTTTTCCTTTCTTGTTTGTAACATTTTCTTGATTTTTGACACTTTCTAAAAGTTGCATGATAGTTTTTTTGCACATTTGGCAACTTTTTGCAACTTTAACTCAACGAACCTCTAAGAACTCCAAGGTGTATTACATGATCATAAATTTTCATAAATGACCTTAGGAAACTCTTAAACACACACAACAACCTAAAAACAAAAATTACAAAAAATATGCCAAGAAGGTCTTGGTGACCCTGCACCAGTTTCACATTACATTGGCTATGAAGTTTGGTAGGAGCTATTGTGATCACTAACTTGTGGTCATGTTTTTTCAATTATTTTCTTGGGTGATGACATGTAGGTTCCTTTATCTCTTTCCTTTTCTGGGTGTGGAGAACATGGGAGAGATTTGGAGACTTGTAGTGACAATTCTTTTTATAGGTTTTGCATATCATTGTGGATGTGCATTGGTACTACATGATGTTTTTTACACCTTCTATGTGTTGCTATTGGTATAATTGGTATTCCTTGATAATTTTCTATATTTACATTACCCATGCAGTGGGAGCTCTTGGATGTGTATGCTCATTACATGATAGGTTTGCACATGGAGCTTGTGATTGAGGTTTTACAATGTATATTTTGATGGCATGAGTTTACTATGGAGGTATGGATAGTTGGATGTGTTGGAACTTGTTGTGGGTTCTATTTCAACTATGGTTAGTGTATCTTGACAACTACAGGTGCATATTGATACTTTTGGATTGAGTGTTTGTGTTTGGGATATTAGTTGAGGTAAGACTTATGTTTCATTGTGACAGATTGTGTGGCTTCTCTTTGGATGGCTTCTTATCTTTGTGCATTGGAATTATGGAGGATGAGATCATTCATACTTGGCATAGTGGTAACCTTTATTCTTATTGTAGCTATCTTGATGGAGCACATGGAGTACTTTGATTCCTTGATGGTATATGTGGCTTGAGGGATTGTTCCCTTGTTCATGTTTTGAGGTTACTTGTTGCCCCTTATGCAATGTATACAAAAAGTGGGAGAATGTTAGGAATTAGGTGTTGTACACCTTGCATAATGTTTATAATGTTTAATTTCTTATTATGTGTGTCATGCACCTAGGGGACCTAGAATTATGTGTATCACTAGGAGTTAATATTCTTGGGGCCACTTTATGTTGTCTCTAACATTGGCGCATAAATGGGAAATGTATTTTTTAATATTTTTGAAAGTAATTTAATAATGTACCCAATATTAAATATGGGGAAATTGTTTTGTAATATCATAGTTTTAGTCACATGGTTTTATGTAATAGCACTTGGTTTTGTGGGAGCTTGTTTCTATAAAAGCAACAACATGGGTAGTTGTTTAACGTTAATCAATTGGTAGGTTAGCTCTTGTTAGTATTTGTGAGGGTTGAAGCATGGCATGGGATGTGTGGTTACATGCTTGTTCACATGGAATGCTTGTAGAGGGCTTGATGCTTCAATATTCATGGAGGACTCTGAAGATGTATTGTAATGATTATTGCTAAATAATACATGAGTGATAGATATTTTTGGAGGTTTGTTTTTCCTAGGGCATATCTTGTGTCATCTTTTGATGGGTATGTTGTCTATTCTCTTGCATGTGGATTCTAAATAATTATTTGCATAGATTTCTCTTTTGGGTTATGTTGAGATTATCATTATGTGGATGCAAGTTTCATTTTTATAGCTATATCCCTCATGTTAGGACATGGATATGTCATATCAAATAATAATCAACTAAATTATACCCAACCATGACAATTAAATATAGTAATGTTTATGTAGTGTGTAGAGTGTAACTTAACAAGTTTAGTTAATCCTAGTTAAAATAAGATATATGGATACAAAGATGTGGGGTTACATCATCTCTATTACCTTAATTCCTTATCTTTCTTGACTAATTTATTATTATCAAGTACATTTATTCTAACTTTAAAAATATAGAAATTCAACAATGAATTATATAATTTATGTAACTTTCGTCACCATATTGAACTTTTAAATTCATCTTAAACGATTTGATTACTAGGTAAAAAAGGTTTTAAAGGGACTCAAAACCCTTTACATCATAACGCCATTAAATCAAAATGTTGTTGAGGAAATAGATAAGACAAGGAAACCAACAGCTAAAAAGAAGCCAAAAAATACCCACACAATAACAAACTAAAAGACTAAATAGAGGGACACAAGAAAACTATTTCAAAAAATTTAAGGTTTTAGCAACCTCCAACTCTTGGTTATAGTGAAGATTAACCACGGAAAGCAGCTCTTGTTTTTCTTCCTCGAAATATTTCCTTAGAATGGACTTTTTTTTAGTGCATGAGCCCTTTCCCTCCTCATTTCCTTGGTTCTTAATTTTTTCTTTGGTGGGAGGAGCTTTTTTCTAGAACCTAGCCATATGATGCTCCCTAAGAGCACTCAATTTTCCCATTTGAACCTATAGATAGTCCACATTGTTCTTCATGGAGATGTGACTAACCTCAAAGAGTTTAGGAATAGCCTTGTCTAGCAGAGCCACCTTGCTTTCCAAAACTTGCAAGCGGTTATCACACTTAAATTTTAAGTCTAAGACTAAACTCTCCAAATCCACAATTCTTTCAATAAGAATGTCATCTTAAATGTTGATATTCTAATATATCACAATTTTATATGACCTCCTAGTTATGATTACATATATTTTGAATTACTCTATGAACATGTAGTGCCATAAAATTGTACCCCATGGCAATTTTACACTTGGACATTTATCTCATTGTATTTATGGTACCTCATTGCATTAATGTCAAAACCTTGAGTCAAAATTTCATGATTTCAACTCCATAAGGTAAAATACAAAGCATTAGTAGTTTGTCCTCTCATTTCTATAAATTTTTGAGTTGGATGCTACACAATGCATGTATTTCTACATGATGCAAGCATCCCTAAACTTTTCGAGTTTTAAATGAGGGAATCTCATGACCTTTTCCTATAACACACATCATTATGGTAGAATCATGAGTGTAATGGATCTTCCCACCCATGTAGCCTCACAAATCCCCTCTTTTCACTCTCATTCTCATTCATCCTCACTCTCTCTCTAACTTTCTCTCTTGCTCTATTATCTTCTACATCTCTTCTCTATGACGAAGCTCTATTGGGTTCTCATCTCATCTACAACCAAGGATCTCTTGCAAGCAATCAATGTCTCATCTAACAAGCCAAGAGGGAGTCATTGAATGTAAGTAACACTATCTTGTCACTTTGTCTCATATATTTGCAAATACATACTTGTCTTGTTTATTTTATTCATGATAGGTGTTCTCCTCCACAACGAGGTTTTTTTCTATCACACATCTCATTTACTATATTTATGTCTCATCTATTTCTATCTATTTGTCTATCCATGGAGGTGGAGACACCAAAATTTGGGTTTGACTGAGGCAAGCCTCAAAACAACTGCAACATTTTTCCTTGTCCTTTCTATGTACAGGTTTTTGGATTTGAAGAACTCGGTGCTTGCAAATTTTAGACTTTTAGCTCCCAATTTGATAGGGATGATAGTGTGAGGCAAACAAATCCCTATGAAATGTTGTTGTCCATTTACCATGACTTTATCCTCTTGGGGGAAAAATATATAAGTCCTGATCATTTTTTTTCTATAATTATATTCTATATTTTTTTTTCAAATTCTATTAATTTGTAGTTTTTTCCATTCTAGCCTAGAATTTCATTTAATAAGTTATTGCAAGATTTCCTATTATATTTTATCACTTGAACTTGTA
>VDFB02040908.1:0-11519 GCA_007258455.2 Sequoia sempervirens
CCAAACCCCTCTCTTGCACAACTTTTGTAACCAATATCTGTGTGTGTGTGTGTAAACTTACCATTTTTCCTAATTCAATTAAAAATATATTGTTCAACTCTCACAAAATTTCTAAAAATCAATAATAAAATAAAATCATCCTTTAAAAGCAAGCTTTTTAATTAGATTTGTATTCCTATTTGTTCTCACAATCTTTTTCAGTCTTTTTATTTGTTTTATTGTTTTAAATTCTGTTTTTACCACTTTTCTTGCACATCACATTATCTATTTAATTTAAATAATTTATTCTAATAATTATCTTCAACTAGAAAATTAATTAAAATAAATAACACACATTTAATATTTAATTATTATTTAATTGAAACACATGATTTTATAAAAATTAAATAAAACATTTAAATATTTTCATACAAATAAATCAACATGAAAAACACAATTAATATCCACATTTAATTAACTAATTCACAACTTATAAAATATCAACATCAATCAAATAATCATAACTTATAAAATGCCACATTAATCAAAAGACGACAAAATATAAAACACAAACCACAAATGACGACAATTACAAAAATAAACAATACCAAAATTAACGAGACGACCTGACATCATGGAACGGGAGGACTTCATCGTCACCTATGTTTCAACATTTAACCGTTGGGTTATTGGTGCTCGCCCTGTCCTGCCGAAGCAGGTGGAATCGAGACTTATACCTGCAAATCCTGCATACATACGAAGTTGTGTACATGTGCATACATATATACATAATCATCAAAGCATTAAATCAAAGTACTGCATTGTGAGAAGGAATCGCAACATAGCAGGGCACTCACGAAGGAGTGATGCCATATTGTCCTTCATCACACCTATTCTAACAATTATAATATAACCAATAAATCAACATTTCTAACTAACAATCATCTCATAACATATCTAATTAAATCACTGCATCATATCATAATTCTAAAAATCAACTAACATTACCAACCACAATGTCATATAAAATAATCATGTCTACTAATGGAATACAACATCATCAAATGTCTAACTATCCAACTCAACCAATATCATCATCGTCACAAGTAGCAACAACCGCATTGAAAAATACTAAATCCTACCAATAAGAGGAGAGGTATTACATCCTCCCCCTCATAAAATCGGCTTACTCCTAGAAGCCGGTAAATAAAAGGAAATAAGATTCCCTAATACGGGAGGCATCCACCCACACCAAGACGGTGAACTAATCACCAATAGAGAGTAGAATCAAGCTCACACATAAGAGTAAGAAATAATAATACAAGTATTAGTAACATGGGGGTATTACATCCTCCCCCCCAAGGATATGGCTTACTCCAGGAAGCCATTAAATAAATAAGAGTAAGCACACAACAAACATGCAGAGATCACGCCAAAAACCACACACATAACTCACATCACCGGAAATCACATCACACAATGACACAAGGGTTCATAGTGCATTCTTGATAGGAAGGATATCGGTGCATTGCGCACTACACCGAGGGTCCTATCCTTTCCATCAGTTTCCTGCACCATTGCCCTGAGACCGACTAATGGAAGAAACTTAGGTTCACAACAAACACAACAAAACAAATGAAACTCTAGACTCTAGGGACAAAATGCAAGGTTACATAGTGAGCACACATAGTGCCCAGTGTATGAACCTAATGCGATGATGCGTCTCAGTTGTAGCGGTCATTGCAAATCCTAGAGAACACACATAACGCAAATAATTTTTTTTTTAAAAACAATAAAAGTAAACATGCAATATCATTAAACCATAACCACATAGCATTACACATAGCATTAATACACTTGGTTCTCTGGGGCACGCGAGGTTACATCGCAATAACTAAACAGAATAAAGATAAATATTACAACATAACCATTAACTTTATAATAATCATAACCAATGGTACATCCCATAACCGTGATGCAATAACAATAACATCACATAATACATCCATGATAAATCTTTTAATAGAGTTACAAAAGAGCCTAACTATTACATCATTGATATAATATTACATTACAATTTTCTTTGATAAATGAATTACATTGAATTCCCAACATGGGGATTGATACAAGTATAAAGAAATATAAAGTACAAGGTGAATGCTGGTACAACTCCAACTGGAAATGTTGAGAAGACCCGACGCTGATGGGGAACCCAACGGGTACGGAGCACGTTCCACCCAACCATGTGAATTACAAGTAACTCACCCCCCATGCTCAGAGGTGACGAGGAAATGAACCCGACCATGAATGTCAACCAACTCAACAAAAACATGATACAAAACAAGTACAACTCAAAGCTTACAATGAACAACCATCAACTTTCACAAATCACATGACAAGATAAAACTTAAGAAACTCATCACAATAACATGAAGTATCACCAATCAACAATCATGAAACAAGTTCACAAGAATTCAAAAAACATCATAAAGAGATAACATCCAGATGAACCGAACCAACACCCAAGATACTTTTCCAAATAAATTAGAACCAATATAAAGAACGTGATTCCATAATAACTCTGAATCAACCATTCAATACACCATTCCAATAGGCAACAAGAACAAGTCAGACGGGTGTCAAGTAGGGAGGGTCATCACATAACTCTCATGGGATCCTTCTTCCTACCACCACCACCACTCCAGCTGGCCCGGCACCCTATACTTCCTAGCCTATAATGAGACAACATAAAATAACAATATCCGGAGGCAGCAGCAAGAAACCGTAAGAAGGATGTCTGAGTGGAGTGTCGCCATGGTTTCACATGGATTCTCCAGACAACCTATCACAAGGTGTCGCCTCCATCTCTACATGGATTCTCCAGACAACCAAGTTAAGGTGCCGCTTCCATCTATGGTTCTCCTGACAGCCTATCTCAAGGTGTCGCTCCATAGGGTTACTCATGCAGAGTCATTAACCTTTCGTGATGACAAGGTGCTGACCAGCCGACTTCTAGTGCGTGCTAAACTAGCGGGTGGATGAGGCTTCATCGATATTGTATTTACCCTAAATTCTATTTTTAGGTTATCACTTGTTTAACTACTCTTCATTAGGTTCCCCACGGCACTTCCTCTTACGGTATGGCCCGAAACCACCACTCCTTATTCCACTTAATCAACACTAGGCAAAGTTGAACTATAAAGAACATAATACCAAACAAGAACCGTAGAGGCATTACCCTCTTTCGCATCACTCATAACAAAAAGATCTTACAACATCGTTCCAGCCCTTCTGGAAATGCCAATAAGTTTAAACTTCAAATGAAGTATAACCAAACGAGGATAACATTTAAAGCATAAAACTTAACACAAGAACATACGAGGAAAATCCATCTCACTATAAATCATAATCACAACGACTACAACCATGTACAACCATTCCAAATAATAAAGCTCAAAAGCATGTAATACTCTAATCGCAAAGATACAAGTATAAACATCAAAGATATAAGACATGCCTCTGGAGAAGACCAAGATTCACAATAATTCCATGAGGTTCAAAACACAACAGAGATCCCACATCACAAGATAAAGGTCAATAACAATAAATAGAAGACAATAACAAGATCACACAATTATCTAACTCGAGAAGACGATTCGACCAATCACGTATAAAATATCTATTTTACTCGACATATAGTCGAAAACAAAGAACAATAAAATTATTGACAACTTATCTAATTTACTTTCTTAAATTTCTCAAAGATAATAAATTCCATCAAAACAAACAATCTATTTTTCATCTATTACATGCACTCAGTTTCCACGACCAAATTTACCATAACTATTTTACAATAAAATAATTTTACACTGTTATTTAAATTTTATCCCAAATAAGTCATACAACCTAATAGTCCTTTTTTTAAAATAAAATAAATATTTAAAAACAAATAAGACAATATATATAAATATATATATCCCTACTGAACAAATATTAATAAAATAATTCATCATTTATATTTAAAATCATTTACAACAACTTAAATTTTATTATACTAAAAATCACTTAATATTTTAATTCTAAAGGACATTTACATTCCTTTATTTTCCATATATACATATTAATCACTAATCTTAATAATGATAATCAATTAGTATAAATAAATAAAAATATATAAATAAATAAATAATAAACAAGATATATATATATAAATATATATTTATATATATATATATATAAATATATTTATAAACTATACATATAAAAATAATAAAAACAAAAACAAAAAAAAATAAATTGAAAGGTTCTGTGCGTGCATTACCCAATCTCTGCTTGCTTGATCTAGGCTAGCGTGTAGATGTAAATACCCTCCTCTTCACGGTAGGATTTAGTATTTTTAATGCGGTGTTTGCTGCTTGTGGCGATGATGATATTGTTTGATATGGTTAGTTTAGATGCTAGATGATGTTATTTCATTTTGGACATGATTATTTTATATGACATTGTGGTTGGTAATGTTAGTTGATTTTCAGAATTATGATATGATGCAGTGATTTAATTAGATATGTTATGAGATGATTGTTGGTTAGAAATGTTGATTTATTGGTTATATTATAATTGTTAGAATAGATGTGATGAAGGACAATATGGCATCACTGGATTTAAATTGAGTGCCTTGCTATCATTTCGATTCCTTCTCACAATGGGTATTGATTTAATGTTTTGATGATTATATATGTATGCACATGTACACAACTTCATTTGTGTCACGAGTTTAAAGGTATAAATTATTCCACACCTTGGTGAGTTAAAGCTAATATTAGGTTAAATTTAGTAATTGTGATGAAGTCCTCCCGTTCCATATGATGTAGTCCTAGATTGGTATTGTTTGACATTTGTCGTCATTTGTGGTTTGTGTTTTGTATTTTGTCGTCTTTTGATTAATGTGGTATTTTATAAGTTATGATTATTTGATTGATGTTGATATTTTATAAGTTGTGAATTAGTTAATTAAATGTGGATAATAATTGTGTTTTTAATGTTGATTTATTTGTATGAAAATATTTAAATGTTTTATTTAATTTTTATAAAGTCATGTGTTTTGATTAAATGATAATTAAATATTAAAGGTATTTTAATTATTTTAATCAATTATCAGGTGGAGGATAATTATTAGAATAATTTATTTAATTAAATAAGAAATGTGTTGTGCAAGAAAGTGGTAAAAATAGAAATAAAAACAATAAAACAAATAAAAGACTGAAAAAGATTGTGAGAACAAATAGGAATACAAATCTAATTAAAAAGCTTGCTTTTAAAGGATGATTTTATTTTATTATTGATTTTTAGAGTTTTTGTGAGAGTTGAACAATATATTTTTAATTGAATTAGGAAAAATGAAAAGTTTTACACACACACAGAGAGATATTGGTCAGAGAAGTTGTGCAAGAGAGGGGTTTGGCATTCTGAAATTTTAGAAAGGTCTTCTGAACAAAGGATTAGATTCGAGTTCGAGCACAAAAAAAAATTGTAGAAGAGATTTTGAAGCCGAAACGAGAAGCTTTGTGTAGAGGTCATCGGATTCAGCCAATCAACATCAGAGTTTCAAGAGCGCAGGACTCCAGGTTCCACCTTCCTTATTCTTTGTTTTTTTTTAAATCTGTAAAGAAAAGAATACAAAGGTGTGTTAGAATCAACCTCTGTTTAAAATAAAAAGGAATCTGCCTGTGATTTATATTTAAATGATTTTCTTGAGATTAAAAAAAAAAAAGAATAAATAAATAGATTTTCCTTTGAAAAGAAAATCCATGTAGAGATTTGAAATAATGCTTTGCAAACAAACTGAAATGAAACTCGGTTGAATTCCATTTGCTCACTCTTATATTTATTGAGAAAAAGGTCAATCTTTGTGTTTAAATAAATTTGAAATTTTATTTTTATTTTGATTATCTTTAATATGCATTTTATATGTGTGATGATTCTGTATTTTATACAGAAGATTAAATTATCTGTGTTTATGTAATTATATATATTCATTGAAAAACATATATATTAAATATATATAGAGATTTCATATATATATATATATAGATCTTGTGTTCCTTTTTATTGAAATCTTTTGTTTTGAAGTATTTATATTTTAAAGTAAATCAAAAATTAAAATTTTCGAATTCCGCATCTGTACTGTGCGAATGGGATTCGTTTTTAATTTTTCGTGCTTTTAAAAAATATATATATATATAAAATAAGATTTAAAAAGAAAAAGGAAAGAAACCGAAATTTTTTATTTAATAAAAATTTATTTGTTTGAATTTATGGAAGGGGTGCGTCGGCTTGTGCGATACCCGTCCCCCACTCCTCCCCCTCTTCATCTGGCGGCCCAGTGATCTGATCCCTTAGGGCTGGGAGGGTAACTGTAGATATAGAAGTTGGTCAATGGAGAGAAAGTCTTGTTGGAATCTCTACTAGTTCCAAAACATCACACCTCTACATAGTAATCAAGGACTCGTGAGGGAGTAGAATCCTATTGGAATGGATATTTGTAAATGCCTCTTGTAAATCCAATTAAGGTTGCAGATCTTTTGATGGGTTGTGTGAATACTCCCAGATTGCATAGGGAAGCTTGTAGCCTACATTGCAAGCTCATGCCTCTGAATGTTCCTGTGTTATGGTTGGGTGAGTGTGAATCCCACGCGGCAAAGGGTTTTTTGCATGTTAGGGGGTGAGATCTATTGGACGAAGGCATGAAATAATGGGTGTGAGTTTCTTCAAGCACTATAGAGGGAATTGAGCCTCCACCAAGATTTAACAATTTCTCCCCTCCTTGCCTCCCTGCTACTACATCATATTTGGGTGCCACAAATTCCCTTCATGAGTGAACAATGTAATATTATATTTATATGACTTAAATTAGAGTGAGTACAAAGCCTTGCATATATAGGAAAATGATGATGTAATCCACCTAAAGGTGAATTGACAAGTGCCCCAAGATGCGGCACAAAATAGTAGACAAGTGTCCTATAGGTGTCAACCTTAGGAACACTTGGAGTTTGCAAACCAAAAACCTCTATGACCAAGTCATCAACCTTGTGTGTCAAGTGTTGAGTGACCTTTGAGGTGAGATGGAAAGTCTTCCAACCTCAAAAGGTGTGTGCATGAGGTTAACCAAATCATTAGGCAACCTGTAGAGGCTTAAAGGTTGTGCATTCAATTAGAAAAAAAGTTATCTAACCTCATCAACCTAAGTACACTTAATTATAGTGAATAGATTAATTGTTCTCACTAACATCTCCTTTTTAAGGTCAATTTTTTTTTTCCCTATGTTCTAATCCTACTCCACACTACTCTCATAATTGTCATTCTAGCTATTCATTCTTAATCTACTTAAAATTTTCATAAATCTAATGTTAGAATTATATGCCTGTCCTTTGTACCAAAATGGATTCTTTTGTACCTACAGGTCTAATTGATACTCTAGGTAATGCAACATTTTATTTTTTCATATTTTAGTTACTAGGTTCTCATTAAAATGATTTTGGTGGCCACACCAAAATGAATTATTTTTTTCACATACACTAGAATGGGAACTCTCTATAATCCTTCAGACATTCTTATTTAAAATATCTCACGTCTTTATCCTAGTAAAATATATTATGCAATAATCCTTCAGGGTTTTAATAGTCACAAGATTACAATAGGCTTAATAAATATTCTTAATAATCAAATATGCATAATACTTGGTTTTAAAATAAAATGAAATAAATAAAAGGTTATTATGATTTTTATTTTATATTTTGATGAGTGAAAATGTTTGGCTTTCAAGGTTGACTAGTGTGGAATCCTGCAATAGAGTCAAATCCAATTAATATCCTAACAAAAAAGAAAACCCTAACTCCTAGATGAGTTTACTACACTTGGATATATCTTGCAAAATATAAACCCTTAAATAAACCTCCTTCCCAATAGTATACATCTACTTAATTATCCTAAATTAGTTTAATAATTTCACATCTTAACCTTGAAATATTTTTTACTTTGGCATAATACTACATGAAGAAATTGTTTTATAACACTTTTTAAATGTAAACAAACTTAGCCTAACATAGAGAATGATAAATTTGAACTCAAGAATTAATTGAATCCGCTAAAACTCTTAAATAACAAAGCGGATAGAATGCATTTCAAAGAAAAAGATAGCATCTTATATTGTTTATTTAATAAATGTTACATTACCATTATACAAAATTAGATGTAGTAAAAAAAAATACATTTGTTTACATACGTTACAATATAGTTTTTAGATCAATATAGATGATATTTTCCCCTATCAATACAAACAAATTGGATTTTTACAGTGAATTTCAAAATCCCTTACATAGATCTAGAACTAGGTCATGAAATTTATGCGACTAGATAACTTGCATCATCTTCCCTAAAAAATACCATCCCAAGGTTGAAGAAATTTTTGATAGTTATAAAAAACTTATCCCATAGATCTAAATTTAAATTTCTCAATAGTAGGCATCCAAATCTATGTCTATAAAGTTAGAAAAATCTATGATACTACCAAATCATCATAAAAAACATGGAAGAACAATTCCTATGAGAAAGATTACTTACAATAATACAAACTGGCCATGACATCCAAATTTATCAATTTCAAGCCTTTCTAGGTTTAAAAAATAATTTTGAGGTGTTTTCTATTAGGTGCAAGGCCAAATGAAGCAAAAAAATCCCTAATCACTTACAATCATTTTCTATTAAGAACTGCTCAAATAATGTGCCAAAAACATAATAAAATATTCTGAAGCAATAAAAACATGGCATCACCAATAGTTAGTACCTCTTCTAACATGGTAAGTCCTTTTTGAATAACCATGTGGTTTTTTAGACTATTTTAGTGAGTTACAGAGTGTAAGAGAGGGGGACCAACCATGTCAAGGCCCCATGTCACAGAGAGCCGATAGTGGAGGGCTACCTTAACTTACCTCACTCTAAAGGGATGTTTTGGGAATAGGGATCGAGAATGATGAGGACTATAATGTTCATTAGTCACTCTATAGATCCAAAATTTAGTTTGGGCTAGGTGAGTTGGTTTTTGGAGTCAGTACTGTTCCTTAGACAACTCTTTGTCTGAGGATGAAAACCTAGTTATGGGACGCCAACGCGGCGTGCTGGTGTTTCTCGGGTGCACTAGCATTCATACGGTCAAAAAATAGTGAACACAATACAAATTACCTAAAAAATAACTGATAACCTAGCTAATGGACTTAAAAAAAAACAAGATGATGAAATACAAAAATTAAATGCATAAATAGTGGAGCAAATAGATAAAGACTAAAGTGATAAAGACCATCTCATAGTAGCACCAGTTCGCCAACTAGCTCCACATGTACAAGTTTCACCTGCATACAAGAAGGAAGATGGAAATTGTTGGGGATGTATAGGGGCCTGCCTCAGTCAGACCCCCATTTTGGTCTTTCCACCTCCATAGACAGCCAAATAGCAATAAGATAGAAGTATGCGATAAAGAAGGAAGGAATGCAAATAACACTACAAAACAATAAAGAGCTACTCAACCAAATCACAAAGGAGAGGAGTGAAAATTTACCACCTCCACCAAGATCTCACTAGCCAATGGAGGAGAAAGAAGGCTTGAACAATCACCATAGTCTCAACTGCAATGAAGGAAGGTCTCGTAAAATCTCAAGCCCACACTACAATGGCTTGCTTCACACTTGCTTTGTGGAGTTGATAGAGTGTTGTTGCTGCAATGGAGTGTTGAAAATGTTGGAAGTGTTTGAGAATGTGAAAGGATGGATTGAATGCTTAGAGGTTGCAAAAAGAGATGAGTTGAATGAAGAATGGATGAATTTGAAGGAGAAGAAGGAAGAATCTATTGTTTTTAGGGTCGGTTGGTCGAAGAGGGACATTAAAAATTGACCCCAATCAAAAGTGTAATGCCTCTGCCAACTTCAGATGTGCCTTAGGAATCTATTAGGGATGTAAGCACACTGTGCAGATGTCTGTGCTTTGTGCACACGTGCCCAAAAAATATTCTTCTACCAACATAGAGAACAGATGCCAAGTGGAAGGAAAGCAACTTGCTGATGTGGAATTTCACCTTCGAATTTGGTTTTCTAAGGTGAGGATGTGTAAAAGGAGAATTTGCATAAGGGGTGAAAATTTGCTCCTATACATTTTTCCCCCACTTTAGCGAGCATGAATATTGATGAGTGCTTCGCTAAAGTAGATTGAAGAGTAAATAGGGTTAGAAATTTATATCTAAACCATCAAGGAAGTAGACTGCAATCTAGCGAGCTCAAAAGCACAGGGTAGGCAAAGGACTCCATAGCCCTGTAGAACTATTAAGTTGTAGAATGAAAGTGCCTTATAGGCCCGCAAACCCACATTGAGGTGACCCCCAAGATCTCTCACATGAAGGAATCCCTGAGAATTAAGTGCCTCACAGGCCTGCAAACCTATAAGGAAGGTGTCCTCCAAGATCTCTCAGATGAAGGAAACCTAGAAAAAGTGCCCTAAAAGCCCATAGACCTATAGGGAAGGTGTCCTCCAAGATCTCTCACATGAAGGAAACCTAGAAAAAGCGCCCTATAGGCCTACAGACCTTCAAGGAAGGTCTACTCCAAGATCTCTCACATGAAGGAAACCCCAGAAAAGCACCTTACAGACCCGCAAACCTACAAGGGAGCGACCCCCAAGATCTCTCACATGGAGGAAGCTTAGAGGTGTATGCGCCTTACAGGCCTACAAGCTTGCAAGGATGCATCCCCCAAGATCTCTCACATGGAGGAATCCAAAAGGAGGGAGACTCCGTAGTGTTGTAAAGTGGCTTATCAGATGCAACAACAAAGTGACATGTTTACCCATAGATAGAACATATCTGAAAGTAGCCACACTGACAATCAATCAAATTAGAAGGATTTCAAAGGGGTCCCTTGGGAACCCAACATGAAGAGGGGGTCTACTTAAGGGACACACTATTTGAAAGTGTGGAAGAGATGTCTTTTCTCAAATCGATTCAACACCAAGGGATCATTTTGAAGGATGTTCACTTCATCAAGGAATTCGAAAGGAAGAAGATGCCACCTTGCAAGGGGAAGGTCAAGGTTGCTTCCTCCTTGAAGGAGGGTTCTCAAGTTCTTTCTTTGTGAACCCATGATGAAGGAAACACATTTTGTTAGGGGTCCAAGTCAAGAATTCGATTCTCAAAAAAGGTTTGCAAAGATTCTCAAGAAAAGATTTATCTACAATGAATGCATTTTCTAAAAATTGAAGTGTTATAGAAAAGGTGTTGTCACACAGGAGAGGGAAAAATCTATCAAAGAAGAGAGAAAGATAAGAAAAGAGTGAAAGAGAAATAAACATAAACATAGGGAACATGGGTGATTTGATATTTTAGAGTCAAAGTTGCTCATAAATATATATAAGTATAATAATAGTAGTATATAAATGAACTATCATCAACCCCCTACTATATTAGACCATATGAAGAATGGACGGAAAGACAAAATACAAAT
>VDFB02040909.1:0-15195 GCA_007258455.2 Sequoia sempervirens
AAATGGGTGAGGATTTGTTGGTAGACAGGAACTAGGGCTATTTGATGGAGGAACCTTAGATCCTTCATTGATTTTGAGATGTAAATATGAAAAAAATGATTAGGAGGTGCATGTTTAGTAGGAAGATCTTGTGGCTCCATGGAGGTGCTTCTAGGTTATCAAGGAATTCATTGAAGAACTTGTTCATAGTATCATCATCTTCTCCAATGATGTATACATCACGAGTAAGATAATCATGAGGAGTTGAAGGAGCATGAGGAAGCTCATGGTCATTACGATCACAACCAAAGGCACAATTGGACATGTCTACCAAGGATTCTAATGAATTCCAAAACTTATTGAAAGAAAATTCCATGATAACAATGAATGCAAGTAAACTAAGATGCAAGAAATAAAATTAGACATAAAATCTAGAAAGTAAAACAAAAAGCAAATATAGAAAACTGTAATGTAGGAAATACCTAGAAAGTTCCTAAAAATGTTGTGCAGAATGTGTAGGTGGACTGATTTTCCCAGGGTGGCGAAGGAGTCTAACTATGAGGTTTTCTTCTATTTTTCAGAAAATTTAAAGTGATTCTGATGCTTTTTAGATGCCAATTAAGGATGCAAATGTAGATTTTCAGTTTTTTTAATGATATACGATGCAAAAATGAAATCTAAATGAGTCTTTCACTAATGAAATTTGAGAAACCATAGGATGCAAAAACAAGACAATACTATAATTGAATGTTGATGCAAATGAAGTCTAAGATGTAAAATGCAATTAAAATCAGAAATGTAAAGTGCTAAAAATGCAGGTTCACCAAAATGAACTGTAGATTTTAGGGTAGGGCTTCTAGGCCACTCTTGCGCTATTAGGATATTTCACCTAAAAGGAGAAATATAAACACTACTCAAAAGATCTAGCTAGGTTCACTCAAATTATGCAATGTGTGATGTTATTTATACTAAATGGAATGATCTAATTGCAACTAAACTATGAAATTGAGAGATTATGAATGCAAAAGCTAAGAATTACGCAATGTTGGAAAACACAATGTGATATGAAAACATGAACTAAGTATGAACAAATGCAAAACATAAAAGAAGAAGGTTGATTTAGAGTGCACCTAGGTAGAGAATGGAGAATCTAGAATCTTTTGAATGTTGTCTGAGATTATTGAAAATCAATAGTGGGATCATTCACCATTGATGGTGAATTAATCCTGCTTTTGATGAAAACTATCAAAAACTAGTTTATGAGTGTTGGGATCTAGAATCTGGAAAAATCTACATTTCTAGCCTTAAGGTGAGATTGATTCACCATTTATAGTGAATCAATCCACTCCCAAAATTTTGAGAAATTAGGGACCAATCCTATAGCACCAGATCTTAGGTTGACTACTTGTCGGGTTGACGAAGTCAATTCTACAAAAAATAGACATAATGTCTTTTCCAAGCTTGAAATGAGGTTGATTTGACTTGAGGCACCTTGTTGACTTGTTGACCACCTTTCAACACCTAATTGCTTTTCAAATATGCATACACGAGTATGCAAACACACATACAAAAGGGGAAAAATGCTTGAAGGTTAGAGAATAGGGGTTTTCCTTGGTCAAATCCCACTTTGGTAATCAAACCCTTAATGAAATAATGAAATGCAAGACAATGATAAACAAATAACATGCAAATTTTATCAACTTACCAAAACCTTGTTGAAGAAAATATGAATTTATGTCAATGGTTGCTCCAAAATGCTTGATTGATGTTTGATTAGATGATGCAAAGCACTTGAATGCTTGAATGAATGTGTGAATAATTGAATTTGATGAATGGGGTTAAAATGAGAAGTAAAACACTTATTTATACACAATTGTGCCTTTGTAATCCAATGATACCTCATCACAGGCTGACATAAGGTGATTTGAAATACAAACCTGAAAGAAAATTTAAAGTATTTTAATTTTTGAGCCAAGAGGGACTCATTCACCACACATGGCAAATGTATCCCACCTTGGACTTGAATGTAGGTGTTGAGAATTAAGTCACATTTAATGTTGTTTGTCGGGTTTTCATTCAAAAACACACTTAATTAAGCCTTATAAAGCCATAAAGGGGTGAAATAAAGCATAAGACAGGTGTAAATAGTGAAATAATGCTTAGAAAAGTGTGAAATCTTGTTAGAAGACTTTACAACACTTAAAGATAGGACTTGATAAGTGATGAAAAGGTGATTTTCAGGTGAATTGTAATAAATAGATTTTAGAAAAGTGTAGAAATGTTATACAACACTTCACAACACCTTCACAAGATGCCATATTTTGAATTTGCAAGGACCTAATGTGAGTGTTCAAGCCACATTACAACATTAAATCAAAGAAAAAAGGACCAAGCATCATGAAGAAAGGCCTAGAAAACCATGAAAATGGCAAGGGGGCATTTTTCTACAGCACAAGGATGTTCCTTATTGTGTTCAAATTAGGTATATCAAGTTGATAAAACATTCATACATAGACCTATTCCTATTTATTGCAAATAAATGCAGTTCACTAGAGATTTGGCAAACCTTTTGAGCAAATGATTATCTATTTGCTAGGAATTAGGGGTATTTCAAATCCATACATTATGATTGAAAATATTTTTTAAATGAATGTTGTTATTATTTTAAATCTATGGTTAGGTATGATAGTTGCTCATTTTATGCAAGGTTATCTTACAAATAGACCAGTCCTCATTAGTTGTGATAATGGAGTCAAATATGCAAGAACCAGTAATTTATAGGCTATTTAATTCAAAAATTGGACTATTTTCATAATCCTTTGCAATATGAAAACTCATAATGCCTGAAACAATAGCTTCTTAGCAAATCCTATGTAACTCCTTACAAATCTATTTAACCCTATTCAAGCATTTAATCATCTCTTTGAGTTAAAGGTAAAATAGAATCATACATTCAATGGAACAACTAAAGACAAATGAGAATATCATTAATATTTTCATTTATAACTTGCAAGGAAGATACATAGGAGAGTATGTGTTTCTAAACTAAGATTTGTTTCAATATCAATAGATTCTATAAAACCAATTTAAGAATATTATATATAGGACTCATACCCAAGACAATCTACTATTCTATTCATCCATATTATCTATCAAAGTTACTTTGTTGAACTTAGCTCTTCCCCTAGACCATGTTGACACCTACACATATGACACATGTAATGACCCCTCAAATACCTTTTATAGAAAAAGGGAGCAAAAAGAATCTACATCAATTATACTTACAATTCATTTCATTTGAAAATCATTTTCACTAGAATTTGAGATGTTCCTTAGTTAGTTACATGTAATCATTGCAAAAAATGAAAGAGTAAAGACCCAACTCCACATCCCTTGAATAAGGACATGCCAGCTCCTCAAAAGGAAAAATTTGTTGCCAGATTAACATCACCTTGTACTTGTTGACCAAAGAATATTCTCCACTCATAGCTCAAGAAAAAAATTTCATACCTCCTCAAAAATGCATACATGTTAAATATAGGAAGTCTGGCACTTCTCCAACATAGCAGCCTAAAAATTTTACACATTAGTGCAAAAAATGAAAAACCTCAAACATGCTAAAGAGGATGATCCTGACAAGGTGGCTATGGTGTAATAAAAAAATGGGGCAGAAACATCACTCTAAGTCATCAACATCATAGTATGCTCACCTTTGTCTTGCTCATGGTGGAACTGGAGGAACTGTCACCACTTGCTCATTAGAGTCTTCAGCAGGTACTAGGGAAAGGCGGTAATAGTTACACTCTGGGTTAGTGTCACCTCCATTATCTAAAGGGCTATTAGAAACCTCAACAGGAGAATTTCTTTTCCCCAGATAGGCCTTATGGTTTTTTCACTTCTACTTTTCCTTCTTTTCATATTCAACTAGCTCCTTCCCTCTAAAATTGATGAATTCTTCTAAAATGGTTTGGCTTCTTAGGTGATAATTGCTCTTTACACCATATTTCTTGAATTTTTTGTGTGCCCTTCTACCCTTTGGTGTTTCAAGAGATCCATTTGTCTCAATCTCATCCTTAAGATCATTCTCCTTAGATTCTAGAAAACTCAATCTCCTAGACCTCCATACTGGCTTAATAGACTCCCTAATTTACTCATCTTCTTAAGAACCGAAACAAGATTAAAAAAACTCGCACCAATTTTTCTCTCGGACTAAGCTCAATTGTAAATCACTAAATGAAAATTCTAAATGAAAAAGATGGCCATCAGTCCTCATTATAACAAGCCATCCAATTGTACCTACCATTAATACTGAAGAAAAACTTATGTGTGTGAGTGGATAGTAGTCTTATTTTTTAAAATCTCAACTATTGATCATGTTTTGAAAATATATCAAATGGACCGATATCACTATTGTAACCAATCATAATAAAGCTTAATTGTGTGCTATTAATGCCTTTTCCTAATCATAAAATCCCCAAGTAGATATTCATCCACTCTCTACACATACTTAGCATCAATTAAAGCCTATTGTGCTATGGTTAGCGCTCACCCATGGGAATTAATACACTTGTATTTCTTCATAGCAAAAAAAGAGGGAGTAATCTTGATTTGATCTCATAGAATCGGTCTATACCCTGCCTTGTTTTATTTTCACCTTCCCATACACACCAATAATTTTTAGAATTGACAGTTGAAATCCCATACATGTGCTTTAAAGAATAATCTTAAAAATGGTGCCACTTTTATCATAGTGCCATCTTGGCCAAATTTAGCAGCATTTTAACTCCACTAGAGTCCATTGGGACCTTCAGAATGTTTGTGTGGTACTTTCCTCCTGAGAAACATGGGACATGAGTGGGCCCTTCTTGGGATGCTAGGGAGTGGTGGATCCCAAAAGTGATAGATGTCACCCTACCCACTAGCCCGTGTGATCATCTTTCTTTATTCAACAAGACAAATGGGCATGCAAGGAACGATCTTGATGAGAACATGTGTCATGGTTTCCATCATTGATCCTTCTCAAAGATATGTTTGTTGAACCTTTTGGAAGCATTGGTCCCATTGCTAGATGTGACGCATTCCTATCACCCACTACTCGTGTGTTTTAACATAATATGAAATGAACCAATAAGGGTACATGGGGAGTGGTCAAGATGTGGCCATGTTGCTTAATAACTATCGTTCATCTTCTTCAAATGGTGCCATCTATCTTTTCCAAAGAGAAGGGGCCCACCAATGCACCAGACACATGGTTGAAGCTTGACAGTCCATGCGAATAAAATAAAAGGAATAAAATAGAATAGGCACATGGGGAATAGTGGTGATCAACCCTTGATGATCGAATAGCTAGAGTGAAAACCCTATTTTTCACATGCTATAACAATTAATTTAAAAAGGGGGCCACTTTTAGGCCAATGGGAACTTGACCCATAAGAATGAAGAATAAATATTTAAGTCATTTAAAATCAAGCCTAATCATAGGAAAATTTGACACTAAAGAAGGACTAAGGTGATCGACAAACCTAAACTCAAGGGGCTGATGAACACAATGATGAGGACACAACCCTAAGCCAAAATGAGGGTCCAAGCCAAATATTGCAAAAAAATTATAATGGAATCAAATTTTTTTTTAGGGGTTCCATTAGACCCCAAATGGGACACATTCACCACCCTTGGTGAATGGGTCCCACCTAAGGGGGCTCATTCATCCAAGGTGGTGAATGAGTCCCACCTTAGCTTTTTGAGGTGGGTTTTTCAGGATTTTCGGTGTTTTGAATGATTTTATGGGATTTTTAGGTGAAATGAGCCTCAAGATATAAAATAGTGGGTCTTTAGGGCCTATAAATGATGATTTTAAAGGGTAATTAATGCAAGGGTTCCAAAATAGGTCCAAATTAAGTGTAAAATTGCCTCAATTTCAAGGGCATACAATTTTATACACTAGATTTATAATAATCTTGATATTTTGGGCCTTGATTACTGTTGAAATGATTTCTGAATTAGTCTTGTTGAATAGTTTTTCTCCTGAATACTTAAAATGTTGAATATTAAATTCTTCTAATTTACCGTAAATCAAATGCTTACAGTCAACAATTGAAATTGGAAATTCAAATAATAAATTATCGATGTCAACATATTCAAATTTGGATCCGAATTAGGTGATCTAGGGTGTAGTGCGCTCTAAACTACATCCACCCTTTTTGGGGCGTATCAAAGAAATTGATTAACTCCAAATGTGGTTCTCAATATGATCAATATTCTATATAGAAGCATATCTAGGACCCATAACTCTTACATTTCAAGTAGAGTAGAAAATAAATGCACACTAAAAACACTTAGATGTGCATGATATGAATAAACTATGGATATATTTCTATCTAGGACCACATAAATCTAAGAGCACCTATATTAGAGACTCCTAATTTTGTTGTAGTATTATATATGTATTTCTAATTTTTTTACATATCATTTTGATTTGCCAAAAAAGTCAAATTTTAGATTAAATTCAAATAGAGAAATTTCTTTAAAAAAATTATCAATACATTTCTTAATGTCAATTAATAAAAAAGTTAAATATTTTATATCAATCTCAAAAATTTATATACAGTTAAACAAAATCACCTATTTGATTGTATAAATGTCAGACATCTCTATCTTTACAAGGATTGTAATATTTTCAAAGAGGATATAATTAAATCAAAACTTATCATTTGACTAAACTAACATGAGTATACAGAGTAACAGAATACTTTGCTTATGGGCATCAATATAATTCTAAATGTTCCAGTTGAAATACTTAGCCATAAAATGTGAAAGTACTTGTATAATATTAAGTAAAAGGGCTTGTGAGAATCTCTCTCATCAAAAGAGTACCTAGTACCTAGTTACATTTTCGAGATTGCTAGCGTCTTTTGTTATGTAAATATATTGAACATCAGTATTCAAAATATTCAACAGCTTGTGCCGCATTCGCACAAAAAGACAAGAAACTGAATTAGAGTCGCAACTCATAATAGTAAGCAGGTAGTTCGAACATGCAATGCATTATAAAACACCAAATGTAAGGGACAGTAGATGGTATATTCAGTTTCCCAAAATCAATTCAAGATTCTAATAGGAGACAATGGGACGAATGTGTTGTAGGTAATAAATAGCATATTAAATACAAAGAGCTTTGAGTGCATATAAACCGTCCCTTTAGGCAACTCTATTACAGAATAGGAAGCTAGTTGGAGTTGCAGCGCTGTTTATGTTTGTAAAAGGCCTTATTCAATTCATATCCGCCATGACATTATTATATTTTTGCAAGTTTTAACATTTAGTGTACATTCTAAGAATATCTGGATTCTAAACTTGGAAATTGAGGCTGGCTAGGATCACTTTATATATATAATTCATATAAAATTAACATCGATGACATTCTTTTGGTTTCCTAAGGAACTGTGTAATTGAGTACAAAAAATCTAATAAACTATTATGGAACTGTGCAATCCAGCTAAAAAACTATAGTAAATTACATATGATAAATACTCATATTTTGTATGTAGCTGCCGTTTTGGTATTTATAATTCTTTTTGTTTATAATTTTCTCAACGACAGAGGAAGATGTACAGCAACATTTGTCCTTCCAATCTGTCTATAGCGATGAAGCACAGCTAGTTTTAACACGTAATGGAATTATAAAACAGAAAATAAGCTGTGCAAGTATATACTGTAATCAGTTATTAAAAAGTGTATTAGAATTCTAAAAGATGAATGTGGAATCCATGTGTTGTCCAAAACAAAAACTGAAAAGCTACTTTGTTGTTGCACGGTCATTGTGAGGCCCTATTCATTTGAAATCTTTCAATAGCCATTATTAAATTTGGCAAGTTGCAATTTTATGAGTGAAAGAATCTAACTACTCTAAGAGCAAAATAGTAACAATATCATTCTAACAAATTAGTATAAAAAAATCCAATGCATTATATACCAACAGATCTCACTAGTAGGATATTTTTAGAGAGACACCTCTAACGAAAAACATAAATTTTCTTGAAGAACCTTAAGCCAAATAAGTTTATACATACCTTGTTAGAGTATGCCAGCCAACACTATTTTGTGACATCCATAAAGCTCTTTGTACCACTAAAGTTCTGCCCTCTTATTACTGGTAATATACCAGAATTTGGTAGCTTTTTTTTATAGACAACATGAGAACTGAACATGCTTTCATTCATTCTGTATATTCATTTGTTTCGGTAATTCTACTTTGTGAATCTTGGAAAATAAAGGTACCCTATACTGCAATGAAAGCATTTGGATTTGCTTCTAGCCCATCTTTATGATCGTATAAAATCCACACTACAGGGGTGTTTTGTTGAAAAACAATTTTAGGTCTAATGGTTGGATCACTAAAATCAATCATTTTTCAATAAACACTAGAATTCAAATCCATAGGGTGTGATATTGACTTGCAATCTAAAAGGTGAGTAAATCTATCTTGGACCTGATTGAAATTTATGTGAATTTATTGAATTGATTTGACTATAATGTAATTTGAAGATCAAGGCCCTGAATTGGAGTGTTGATCTTCATAGCCACCTCACCAATCTCTTATCTATTCAACCAAAAATAGCAATACCCATAGGCAAGCAAACAAACCCATAAATTTTTAATTGCAATTGATTAAGCATACATAGAAGTACACAAAAAATTGTTGACAAACCACTTTTTGAAACTAATTTTGAATATGGAAACATCATGCAATTTCTATAAAAAATTGTAAATTTCAAGTTCCCAACTTCATCTACAAGAATATAGGTGGATAAGAATTTATCAACAAAAATATCCATACTAAAGATCAAGATGAAATGCTAGAAAAATCATTTTTGAACATTGGGTGTTTCAATCCTTTCCTACAAGATCAAGCATTGTCAAAGATTGATGATAGATGTCTCTAGAGAATAATGATAGATTCTAGGTTTTGGGAGATGCACCAAGCCATTGAACCAAGCCTAATGACTTGTTTCCTAAGTGAATCCATCTTCTATTATCATTTTACTTTCTGCCTAAAGGAAGGTATATTCAGTTTTGTGACCTATTAGGGTGATTTGATATTTCCCAAAGTAGGTCTTTGTCACTTTTCATTGTTTCATTTAGGGAGCCTATTCTAACACATTTGAGTAGGGTTTCTTTGCATTTAAGATTTTATGATCTTAGACAAACTTAAGATTAGAGATTTTACACACTTTCATGTTTCATATCTATTCTTTTTATCAAGGTTTAATTACCACGCTAGGGGTTCGACCAAGGAAAACCGCCATCCACAATAAAAAAACAAATTTTGTTTTGCAAATTTATTACAAATCTAGATCTGAGAGCGAAGTTGCAATACTATAGGAAAGAAGTGCATGTTTCAAGCTTAGATTTTAGATTCAGAGATTTCCATAAAAGGTGACTTGGACCCATTCACCCATGGATGAATAAGTCCCTGACAAGTTTGTAGAAACTACTTTTTATGATAGGTGCACAATGTTATTCCCTCTTTTATTTTTTAGAAAATTTTCCATTTCTCTCAATTTTATGCTTAATCTTCAAGATCTAAGTGATAGATTGCATTTTGGAGTTAATTCGCTATTATTTTTTTCTCCCCAAAGTGTTGTTTGACCTTGACCCTCATCCTTCAAGCTTAAGGAAATCTAAAGATTCCCACTTTGGTTTTATTTACCTAAGGGTTGGTAATCAATTCATTGTGAGGGTCTCATTTCCTAGTGAATTGAGGAAGATACATTTTATTTCCACCTTTTGGACTTAATTTTGCATTTTGGGAAGAACCTATTTTCCTTCATTTCATTTTTTGTGAACCTAATATTTGTATAGCACAATTCTAAAATTTGGAGTCTATTTCAACCCTAGAACTATTTTTTGCACTATTTTGCATTATGTTTGTATTAATTTCATTACATTTAATATTGCATTTGTGAAAATTGCATTCAGGGTTAAAATTGCATGTTTCCATCCTTTAAATTCATATAAAATATAAAAAATTAAATTAGATCTAAATCCATTTTGAATAATACTATTGTGTAGTAAAATGCATACCTTTCCATTTTCAGACTTGTTTGGGCCCGCCTTGCTTTATTTATCCTTATTTATGTATTAATTGGTCCTATTTTGCATCCAAAAGCCTAATAAATCATATTTTTATGGCTAATCCTACTAAACGTCAAAGGATAAATGATCATTTAATGTTTTTGTCTGTGTGTCCTTGATTTGTGGACTGGGACTAAAATGCCACCTAGGGCATCTTTGTCCTCCATGGGTCTTGGGACCTTGATTTTTGAAACCAACAAAATAGGTCCCTTTTTGGAGTCTGTTCCCCGAGAATTAAGCCTTGGGACTAAGACGCCTCCTAGGCAGTCTTAGTCCTCCTTGGCCTATTTTTGGGATTTAATTTCAAATTTTGGTTAGATTTAGCCGCTTTTATTTAATGATTTCATATGTGAGCATTTTGTGGTGTAATTTCAAGATATTAAGCATGAATAAGTATAAATACAAGTTTCTCTCTCTCATTTCCTCATAACAAGATAACAAGTATTCATGTATTCATTCCCAAGGAAAGTTTATGCATTCAAGAGCAATTCTATCAAGCATTTGGAGCCATCATCAAGATTCAAACATCATGTCAAGGGTTTAGTACATCCATTCATGTTGTTGAGCCAAGATTGTGGATGTAGCATTGAAGATCTATTTGCAACCATTGTTCACATCATATCCAAGGATCTAAGATCTACATTCTTCATGGCCACTACATGGTAGATTACAAATTTACTTTAGAAGACATCATCTAAGGTGATACCATTTACATATTTCATATTTCATGCTTCATTTCATCATTTGGTTTAATTACCTACATGGGGTTTGACTAAGACAAACCCCCATTTACTAACAAACAACAAGTTTCTCCCTTCTTGCACATTTGTATTTGCAGATCTAGGTTGAAGTCTTGAAGATCATTTGGAGTGAAAAGTTGTAAAAGTTACAAAGTTGCATTACAAAAGTTGTCATCTTCATGAAAACTCACCTACTGGTTGAATTTGGAAGTTTCAAAACTTGAGATTGGGAAGGAAGCAAGTGCAGACCTTGGAGCTCAGGATCACATTCAAAGTTTTCAAAAATTGAGAATGGGACTAATATGCCCTCTTGGGTATCTTAGTCCTCTTGAGGATATTTTTTAGATATTCCTTCAAATATGGTTCTGACATATGAAGACTCCATATTTGCCCCGAAAAATAGTAGTAGAACTATTATGCCATCCTAGGAATCTTAGTCCTCCATAGCACTTTTTTGGCAACATCTTTACATTTCCAGAATCTTCACAGCATCTCTAGACTTCCTAGGTACATAGATCATATCTCCTTGTTGCATAATTTCATTATTTGAATCTCTCATTTAGCACACATTCCTAATTCTAGGCCATTTTTCATATCACAATGTGTTTTCCAACATTCTTTTTTCCAAGCATTTGCTTGGTGGTGAATCCCTTAGAACTCAAAGAACTCCCTCCTAGGTCCTACTCATTGTGAATTGACTCACCTTGTGAGGTTGTTAGTCAATCCAATTGGGGCTCCTAGAAAAATCCTTGAATGATTTAGTTGGAGAAGGAGTGATGTCTCAAGGTATCCATTTTTCCACCAATCAAATACTTGCATCAAGATCATCATTCGGCCATCTAAGTTCAAATTAAGATTCAAATTGCACTCTTAAAGTAGTTATTTAGTTCATTATTTGACCTTATTTATATTGGAATTTAGAGACCCTTATTCTAAAAAAATCTATTATAGAAACCCCTATTTGAAATCAAAAATAGAAAAAACATTAAAAAAAACTCAAATCCTTGAAATTTTGATTTTAAAAATTCTAACCTAAGACCCCCTGTATAGACTCTTTAGGAAAAAATTTGGGTGACTTTTAGCCTCGGTTCTCTATTTCTATTAGTATTTTCATATCTCATAATTGGTTTCCTAAAACTGTCCAGTTTTGAATTTAAGATATTGTTTCTTTAGTTATATCTTGTAGCATTTTAGAAATCATTCCTTTCATATTTTATTTGAACATAGCATTATATTTCTATATTTTTCCTTTTATTTTCAAGATCATTTCTTAGTTTACATAGATTAATTTACATTTTCTAATCATTAGAAAACAAAATCAAAACTCAAAAACATCAAGTAAAACAAACAAAAACAAGTACAAAAACATATCCCTCAAGCCCTTTAGTAGTGATGAAATTGACATGTTAGATAATGCCCTTGAGGGTTTCATCTCACAAGGTTCATCCACTAAGGCGTATCATAATAAACCAAAAGAAATAGATGTTCATGTAGTCACACCTTAGCTTATCCTTTACCCACCCTCACATCAACCTCAAGTTCAAAATAATCCCATGCTTATCTTAGAACCACCTAAAAAGAAACCATTGAAACCAAGAGATGTAACAAATTTTATAAGGCAACTTGATAATGTAGTAATAGAAAAAGTAGCCTTTTTCTTGCTTGATCTGATAATTGACATTAAAATTGAACAAATGGTGCCTTGGATGAGTGTTTTAATGTCTTGTAAACATTCACACTACTTTAGGACCTTTATTTAGCTAAATCATTCTTTAATTTGTCCTTTGCAAGGGTGTTGTGAAATGTTGTAACACATTTTCACACTTTTCTAAGACTTATTTGATTAATTAAGTATTATGGGCCCCTTTCTAAATAAAATATGCATAATTTTCATAGTTTTTAAGTGTTGTAAATTTTTTTAAATCACTTTCACATTTATCTAGGTGGTCTTAATTCATTAATGTTAAGTAGATCTATTAAACCCCCTTTTGGGCGTTAATTTTGACACCTCCCAAGAATCTATCCAAAGAAACACAAATTAAATATCAAATTATTTCATTGGAAAAAAATTGGCCTTAGTAAGCTGAGCCAAGACCCTTTTGGCCTTAGTGGTGAATGGGTCCTCTCTTAATAGGACCCTACTTTTTCTACTGATCTAGAATGGGTTTTTGTCCTTTCAGCTCCCCAAAGATTGATCCTGGAAAATTAGCTAGGACCCATTCACCATTCATGGCGAATGGGTTCTCCCTTAATGAGACCCTAATTTTTGAATTTTATTTTGGTGGGAATTTAATTATCCTTCTCTCCAAATCTTTTTTCGGCCTTAGTTCTTTGAATTTAAGGGTTATTCTCTTAATTTAGTATAAATAAGGGGTTAATTCACATTGTTCTTCATCTCGAAATTTTGTGTCTTCATGAGATCAAAAGCAAGAGAATTTTCAAGGAATTTTAATGCAAAACTGAAGTCTTTATTGCAACAATTTAGAGATCATATCATCATGGCAAGGTTCTAATTGCATTATTTCATGTTCATGCTTCATTATCTTATTTCATCATTCATTTTAATTACCTACAAGGGGTTTGACTAAGGAAACCACCATTAACTAAAAAATCAACAAGTTTTCTACCCTTGAATGTGTTATTGTAGATTTATAGGTTGAATAGAAATATCATTAAAGTTGTCAAAATTATCAAAGTTGCAAAGTTGTAATTCAAGGTGTGAGATCATGAAAAGAGATCTACAGAACTGAATGTTTCCTTCCAAAACTTGATAACAAGGATTTCAAGAGTTCATACATCAAGGAATAGGATCCTGAAGTCAGTTTTTTGAAACCCTAAAAGGACCAATTCACCCTTGAAGGCCAATGAGTCCTCCATATCTCAAAAAAATCAACTTTCTAGATAGGTACACAACTTTTTATGCTCTAAAAACATTCCTCATAGTTGCTATAATAGTTAGGGTCATTTTTTGGTTGTTATTTAAATCTTATTTTTGATAATTGAGGTGATATTGGCTTGGAAAAACAAGTGATCTATCTCACATTTGGGATAGGTCATATTTTCCTACATTTCATTTTTTGTGAACCTGACCTTTTCAATATTGCACTTTTCTAAATTTTGGAGTCTTTCATTGCATTTCAAGTTAAAATGTTGCATTCATTATGTAGTGTAGTTAAATGCACACCCTTTCATTTTCACACTTTTATGGGCCCACCTTGTTTTATTTATCCTCATTTATGTCTTAATTGGTCCTAATTTGCATCTACAAGCCCTATGAATTATATTTTTTTTTGTGGCTAATCCTACCATTCTCCAATGGATAAATGATAATTTGATGATTTTGTCTTAGTGTCCCTGATTTTTGGGTTGGGACTAAAATGACACCTAGGGTGTCTTTGTGCCCTAAAGGTCTCCGGACCCTAATTTTAAGGCATCTTAAATGTTCATCTTTTTGGTGTCTATGCTCCAAGTTTTTAAAATTTGGACTAACATACCACCTAGGGTGTCTTAGTCCCCCTTAAGGTATTTTTGGGATTTATTTTCAAATTCTAGTGGGATTTAGCCTCCTTTAACTAATGAATTCATATGTTGGCTTGGTGTGGTGTAATTTTAGGATATTAAGCATAGAAAAGTATAAATACAAGGTCCCCTCATTCATTTTCTATTAATTTTTTTGTGAGAGAATTCATCATAGCATAATTAGGTTCACCAGAGCATTGAAGATCATTTCATTAAGCATTTAGATCCATCATCAAGATTCAAGCATCATATCAAAGATTCTTGCATCATGTATGTTGTGCTAACATTTGTGATGTAGGGTTTTTATTCAAGCAAGAAATTCAAGTCCATATCTATCAAGAATTCCTTTGATTCAATATCCATATCCATTGCAACCATTTCACACAAGTTTGTAGACTTTATAACAAGGGTTTGGTGAGTTGTAACATTACATGTTGTTCATTCATCATTTCCCTTCATTATTCTATTTCATTTCAAGATTTACGTACCAACAAGGGGTTTGAACAAGGAAAACCACCATTCACTAGCAATCAACAATTTTTCACCCTTTTGCATGTTTTTCATTGCAGATTTAGGTTAAATATTTGAAGCTCATTTCAAGTGCAAAATTACAATGTTGCAAAGTTGCATTGCAAAGTTATCATCTTCATAGAAACTTACCTATAGGCCAAATCCAAAAGTTTAAAAACCTGAGATGAGAGAAGAATGAAGAGAATAAATCAAGCCTTAGGACCACATTCAGAGATCCTAGAAATTCTAGATAAAACCAAGTCACCACCTAGGACCTCTTAGTCCTCCCAAAGATATTTTTTAAAAATTCTTT
>VDFB02040911.1:0-10052 GCA_007258455.2 Sequoia sempervirens
TAAACTAAACATGTGAACTTGGAGAAATGAATCAAATGGCAAGAAAGAAATCAAGGAAATACACCAAGTCAATGATATTTCTTATAAATTTCTGCAGCATGCCTTTACAACAACTCAACTCTCACTTTGCAAATGAGGGAAGTGCTCTATTTATAGTTTTCCAAAAGATAAATGAATGGCCAAGATTCATTACAATTGTGTGGCCAAGATTCATTACAAAATAGGGTTTCACCTACCCCCAAATAGATTTACAATTTAAAAACATTCTTTGTCTCTTCCCTATTTCGTCCTCTAGTGGATGACACTATTGCTCTTTCGTCCCATAGCTAATTGCTATTTTCTTGGCTGTAGCTACTTTTCAAGGAAGTCTTCTTCTTTGGCTGAGTTGTCCTCTTGCTCCTCGGAAGCTGCTTGCTCTATATACTTGAGGATGACCGCCTGGAGCTTATCTACCTCGAGGATCTCGCATCTTAATGCCTGGTAACTCCACTCTTTGGCGTTCTCTTCTAGCTGCTTCCAATCATCGTCATACTTCGAGCCTTGGTCTCTGAATAGCTCTGATCGATCGAAGGCACGGGCAACAAAACTTAGGAATTCCGTGGTGACTTCTCCGGCTGTTCTATCCTTCATCTTCTCTTGGAAGTATGACTTCACCTTCTCGGCATCTATTTGCACCATGGGCATATCATAGCCCGCCATCAGCTTAAGGTACTCAGTGCATTCTGCCATGATTTCCTTGATCCACGCAATATTCAGATCCACTCTGCTCAGGATTTTCTCCAGCCTGTCCCTTCGGTTGTCGAAGTCTCTGCACCACACATCCACCAGCCAATGATCTTCTTTCTTCAGCTCTAGCTTTTCTTCCCATGTGCTCTCTGGCATCTGAAGAATGGCTTCAACCTTTGGGAAGGCGGAGTCATAAATCGCAGGGAAATTGGTGCAGATCCTTTGTGTGCTTTCCAGGGATTGGGTCAGGTCCAAGAACTTATTGGCTGTCTGCACAGCCATGCTGATTCCCACGTTTTCGATGCTCACGACCCATTGGAACCAATCCTCAGTAGTCTTCTCTAAGTTTTTCCTTCTTTCCAGTTTATCTATCTGTTCCTTGGAGAGCAGTTGCGGTGCGGCAGTGGAGGTGGTAGGCAGGTCGTCCACTGAGAACCATTGCTGGATATAATCCGTTAGGGCAGCAACCTATGCCTTGAGCTCGTCTTTGGTGACTTTGTCTTGCTTGATTAGGTGCACCACCGCGGCCACTGACTCCTCCAGATGTTCGACCTTCTGCTCCCTAGTCGCTGTCCCTAGGTCAATGGTGGAGATATCGTAGCTCACTCCGGTCTAGCCAATTGTAGGTGTCGCAACTTGCACTGCTCGGGAGCCGGAAGCATCCATCATTATCTTGGAACGGACCTTAGGCTTCTTCTCCTTCTTTGTTGTGGTCAGGGATCGAGCCAAGATGGCCTCCAATCTTTCCCTCGGGTCCTTCAGAACAGGAGTAGTCTTCTCCAGATGCTTCTCCAACCAATCAGGCATGGTGGATTTATCCTTGGGTGCATCATGGTTGCCCTCACCCTTTTTAGTTATAGGCAAGACTTCTGCCTCCTTTTCCTTTTGGGGCTCTTCCTTCTCCTTGGCAGCTTCCTCCTCCTCGTCGGAGTCTCCATAAAACACGAGGTGTTTGACGGGCAGCCTGGTGGACAATATCCGGGTGGGATCTTCTTCCTTAGCTGCCTCTTCTTCTTCCTTCTCCTTAGCAGCCTCGGCCTTGGGGCTCTTCACAACATGGGTCTCAGCCATCGATAAATCCTTTAGCGGCTGCTCCTTCTGCGGCTGCCCCTCTTCAGTAGATGGCGAATTTTCTGCCTCCTCCCCGATATTTTTCAGTTGCTGAGCCGACTCCTCCTCAAGATCCTCATCAAATATTTGGATGACCTCCTTGGCGCCCGAGCCATCCTCTTCATCCCCGCTCTCGGAAGAGCCTGTCTCTTCTTCCTCATAGGCCACCTTGTCGATGGTTCGATGTTTGTACTTAGGGTGCTCGTGATATTCATCGACCTCTTCCTCAATAGGCCTCGAGGCTTCCCGTTCCTGCTCCAACTCCTCTGATATTTGCATTGTGGCCTCTATGGCTAGTGGCCCTGTTGGCGGTTGTGAAGGCTGAGCCGTCGCGAGGACTTGGGCAAGGGCCGCTTGGAGAGCTGGATTCATCAGTATTTGTGAGAGCTTAGGGGGAAGGTTCTGCATATGTCTGGTGAGGGCCTCAGGCATGGCGGTGAAGGGAATGGGCGATGTAATTGTAGCCAGAGGGAGGGATGTAATAGGTGACATGGCAGCAGAAGAGGAAGGGGAAGTGGTCATGCCGGAAGAGGAGTCAACGACGATCACTGACCCGGCCGTGGGCGAAGGGGCGAGATGGACAGAGATGTCCACTGCCGGCAGAGATGAGGCAACCATAGCCTGAGAAGAGGGTGGTGCGCTAGGAGGGGCAGGGAGAAGCAAGGTAGGCTGCAATTCAGTTGTTGTTACCATCTGCTTGAGCCTCTTGGGAGATAAGCCTCCCATGTCTTTTTTTGCTGGCTCCGTGGGGTCGGCAGATTGTGCTGTCTCTGTTCCCTTTCTCTTTTGAGACCTAGTGACTGGGGGAGACTTGGATGTCTCACCAGCTGATGTGGTGGTGGCAACGTCCTCCGTGGCATTTCATGGGTTGCATTTCAAGCAATGGATATTCATTTTTATTTTCATTTCCACTCTTTTTTGTAACAAGAAAATACAAATCTGCAACTGATGGTTGGAACACAATTAAGCAAGGCTTGCTCTCCACCCTACCATAATGGCGTCATGGAGCCTCGTGGGCTCTGGCCATACCCCCGAGCAAGGAAGTCTTTTACTCCAAGATGATGCATGGAGTTTTTTTAAGTCTCTTACTCCAAGATGATGCATGGAGTTTTTCTTTTTCCAAATTTTTACAATGGAATAAGAATGACATAACACCAATTTTCATGCATCTACATACTCTATTTTTTGTTTCAACCATGATCCATGCAACATACCACTTTCTTACAGCAAATAAACAAAAAGGTAAAATCGAATGAAATGAAGGTTAACTTATCTCTTTTCTTTAGGTGAGAGAATTAAACTCTTTTATCCTTTCCTTTCCAAGCCAAGCCATTTGGATCACTATCTCTACAAAAAGGACTTCTCCTCCCATCTTCTCATTATTCCTCTCATCTTTACTAAAGTTCTCCAAAAGGAGAAGTGGGTAACACCCCATTCATTCTTCCTCTCCAAAATATATAGAAGTTTCAACTTGCAACCTTGGGGTGGGAAGGTGTGAAGTGTACCTACTTTCATCAATGAGAGTCATTTCCCCATTAATGAAAGCATGCATTTGGACAACCATTCAAAATTCGCCGCTCTCCATTATGAGAGCTTTGCAAGGGTCAAATCATGTTGTAGGGGCACTATCGTATGCCCTTTTGATCCCTACCATTATGGTATATACCCTAGGGTTTTTTTTTTTGCACCCTAACCCAAAAATTTGACCAACAACTCTCATTAAAAGCCCACTCAAGGTCCCATCCGAGTTTCAACCTAGCTAGGGGTTCCCAAGACCTAATCCCCACTTACACCTCACATGAATCACAACTAAATGCCCTCACAACCTTAGTCTTCCAATACATTGACTAGGCCTCCATTTGGGGTAAAATTTGTATCCTCAAGAAGAAGTCTTTTGATTTTCTCTTGATGGTCCTCCCTTCTCATGTTAACACCATGACCTTCTTGCACATTACCAAAATAATCATAAGTAACAATTGTATATAACATTAATCTATTAGTTGAATAGTCCAAACTTTAACTATGTAATAATCCATTTAAAGTTTCAATTTTTGTCCCATAGAGTACAAGTGCATTCCACCTTCATATTAGTGACAATAAAACATAATGTCAAAATGAAATGTAAGATTCTTTCCAAAAAGGTCACCTTATTTATCATCCACATACATATAATCATCAATTCAAGAAAACTATATAACATTTTAGGTTTGGAACTAATCGCATGTGAATCGAGGTCTTACATTATTATTCTTGAGATTTATACATATATGTTATGATCATTCATATCAATTTTTAGAATTTTTAGAATCAATATTTATATTTTATTCAAACCAATTAAATTAGTTATTATTCTTTTTTAATGGTTTTTATTAGTTAGCTTTATATATTGTAGACAAATTCTTTGTTCTTATTTTAGTTTAATGTTTATTATTAATAAATTTTAATAAATCATTTGATAGGTAAATTTTATGGTCAATAGATTTTTGTGTTGATAGATGATTACTTTTAAGTTAGGTTAATTTTTATGTTTAATTTATATGTGATAATCTTATTTTGTTTGGTTATGATTATGTTTATAATTTATGTAATTGTTTATTACTAAGTGATGTGTGTTGGTAAGTATGACTTCTTATATGTTTTCATTTATTGGCTGATTTGAGGATACAATTTATTGATTAGCTTGTGCGCTTATATGGTAATTTCTTGACACCATTGTGATAGTTTAGGGTGTCACATAAGTAGTTTATGTTAGTATTTTTTCAACAGTAAGTTTGAAGAGTTGGGTTTTATATTCTAGTTTTAATTTATATGTTGGAATTGGATATTTAATTCTATATATTTTAGTATGTGGTTATTAACTAGCTTATATATAACAAAAAAGTTCTCATTAATTAAGGTGTGGATCTTCTCAATGCCATTAATTTCATTTCAAAAATAAATTGTCACTTGTAATTCCTAAATAAATTCCTAAAATTTATTTAATTGTGTAAAAGATAATATTATGGTCACATTATAAATGGTAGATTGAATAAGTTGAGTACCCTCACCCTCCATTTTTTCTAATGTAATATTTATATACACACACCAAAGAAGCCAAACATACACATAAATTATGCACCAAAGCAATGTGATATGATCATTATCATCAATTCCATTACATAATAAAATGGATCTATATTTGGAGGAAATCCATATAGAGCTTTTACTATTTGTTCTTGGATTCCATTACTATCTATGGTTTTTAACTTTCTTTTTGCATAAATTTTTTATGTATAGTAAATAATGTGTTCAATAATTTGTTCTTGGATATATATAGACTAAATAAATTAATTTATGTTTTCATCTTCATTTATCAAAATGAAAAAGATCAATCTAGTGGTGGAAATTTGATTAATTAAAATAGTTGAGAATAAAACTAAATTGTTTGGCCGTGTCCATGATTACAACATGTAAAATTTGATTTGATAATAAAAAATGTAATCCTCTTTCCACCCATTAAATAACCTAAAATCTATTTTTGATGCTTCAATATTTTAGTGACCAATAACTTATATTTTTTTAGTGTAAAACCATATTATCATAATATATCTCTAAAACTCCTTACTAAAAGAATCTCTTGGTTCTAATATTTTATCAACCAATTGTTTTATAATATTTAGTGCGAAGCTATATTTTTATTATATATTTCTAAAACCCTTTCCTAAAAGAATCTTTTAGACCCCTTTTCAAAAATAATTTTATTTATTCATGAAATTTCTGAAATGAATATAAAATTTTATAAAAAAAATTTGGACGTATTGTGCTATCATAGAAAATAGCTAATTGACTATGTCTTTAATTTATTATTCATAATGCCATATTTTACTTTTGATTGTTATTTATGTATGACACATTATATTTGGTATCAAAGATTAGGGTTTAGCTCTGGGCCTATGACCCTACAGTGGTTAAATCTAGGGTTAGTCGACCCTTAATTCAATTTTGAGTTTAATGAACATGAATTGAATGTAGGTATGGGAAGGTCAAAAAAAAAAAAAAAAAAGGGAAAGATCGTTAGGACTAATAAAAAGAAAGTTGTTGAAGAGAACCCAACACTTGAAGTTCAACCTAAGATTCTCGATGCTGACACCTTGGCACACACCCTTACTCAACTCAAGTTAGAGAGGGGAAAGAAAATTGAAAATCCTAAGCACACTGTAAAGACTAAGAAACCTTCTACAATTCGAGATTGGCTTTTGGGGTGCAGACCCAATACACCCATTTTGATTAAAGACAAAAAGGAGTGCTTGTGTGCATATCATGCCTCTTCCAAGAAGGTTCTAATACACTCTAATGAGGACCTAGTGGAGTGTCCTCTATTTGATCATGAATAGCCCACCTAGTAAGGAGGGAAAATTTTGTAAATTAGGACATTTGTAATCCAATATTGTTATAAATAAAGAAAGTCCTTGTGTTCAAAGTTGTGAGCTTGAATGACTTATCTTTGATTTGAATGAACATGAGCATCCTTTTAAGATTGCATACCATAAAAATTAGAATTATGTGTTTGAATAATTAAATATAGAAAACTTGTGTCAATTACGCTAAACACAGGTTGTGATGTAGGTCATTTGTGAACCATCAAGGTGAATACTAGGAATGGAGGTTCAAATGGTGGTCAAAATGAAGGTCAGAATGAAAGAATGGAAAGAATCCTCGATCTCCTAAACTGATAGGAAAACAAAATGGACCATTTGGAAGGAGAATTCTAAGGAATGCGAGAAGGTAAAAATTAAATGAATGAGGAGCAACCACAAGGGAATAGAGATCCTGATGTTAATAATTGAGCTAGAATCAAAGGAGAGATTGATAAGGACCTAAAAAGGGTGGTTGCAACAAAGTTTGATAGTAAAGCCATCAAAGATAGAGTGGAAGCATGGATCATTGATATGGAGAATTACTTCAGGATTTGAAATTTATCAAATGAAACTAAGGTTGTATTGGCAACGTACAAGCTCTTTGGTGAGGCAACTACATGGTGGTACAATAAAATGGTAGAACAGAAACTACAACCTGGAGAGACCACATGGGAATAGTTTCTCCAACATTTTTGACAAAGGGGGATCCGTCAACACTTCTTTGATAAGAAGATGACAGAGTTCTTGAACTTAGCTCAAGGGAACATGTTAGTAACTTAGTATTGTGAAAAGTCCACTCATTTGTCGAAGTATGTGCCTCAGCACCAAACAAATGAGAGCTTCTGAATATGGAAGTTTATCCTTGGGTTACGACTGGATATTAGAGAAAAGGTGGACATACAGAAACCCCTTACCATGGAGGAGGTCTTTGTTGATGGTGTTTTTATGCACTTCACAACACAGGCAGTGCACAGGTGCACTACCTCTCTTGAAAGACAATCTCCCACAATCGAGTTGCAGAACACTATCCCAAGGTCTCTCGGGTGTCAGGTCATGACAGTGCTAAGATACCTCAGTAGTTTGATGTGATTTGCTGGAATCACAAGGCGGCCTTACAGAAATACAAAGTGTGAGCACAAAGCATGAAGTTGGATCTTCGAAAAGGAGTTTTTTAGCATGAAAGCAGTTATGCGTTGGCTGTAGGTTCAAACAGCAGTCTCAAACTCCATCTGGTTGTTAGATTTGGCTTTATAAGATGCAATGAACCTTGGTATTGTTCAATTTCTAAATAAAGTGAAAAAAGAGCGAAGGGGAAGAAAAGTTTCTAAGCCTAAAGCTTGCTGCGAACAGTGATAATGGAGTTCTTGCAATGGACAATTCCTTCAAAACAATATCATAACCAGGATTTCCGCAGAGTATCATGAAGTGTACTCTTCTAAGGGCTACTTGATTTTTATCCTTCATCACCACATACATGCATGAACTAAGATAAGTGTTTGGAAGTGACTTTAATCGAAGTCGGGCTAACTTTGCAAGAGCTATCTGCAGCCGACGAAGCGACAAAGAAATTGTGGACTAAGGGATCATCAACAAAGCAGGAATTTTCATGAACAGCCAACAGCATTCCTAAGATTATCCAAAGAACATGAACAGCTAACTAAACAGCAAAGAGATCTAAACTAAACATCTAATATTGGAGAAGTGAATCAATTGACATGAGATAAAACAAGGAAATGCACCAAGTCAATGCTATTTCTCATAAATTTCAGCAGCATGCCTTTACAACAACTCAACTCTCTCCTTTGCAAATGAGGGGAGTGCTCTATTTATAGTTTCCCAAAAGTCAAATGAATGGCCAAGATTCATTACAATTGTGTGGCCAAGATTCATTACAAAATAGGGTTTCACCTACCCCCAATTAGATTTTCAATTAAAAAACATTCTTTGTCCTTTCCCTATTTCGTCATCTAGCGGATGACACTATTTGCTTTTTGTCTTACATGGCTAATTGCTACTTCTTTTGGCTGTACTACTCTTACTGCGGAGAGTCCTTCTCCTTGGATGGGGTACATTTTGGTGATGCGGCTCCTGCATTGTCTGTTTGGCGATATGCTTGGGGCCATGGCTGGAGCGATACTACCTGAGTTTACAGCATCTCAACGCCCGGTAGCTCCATTCTTTGGCGTTGTCTTCCAGCCACTTCCAGTCCTCATCATACTTTGAGCCCTGATCTCTGAATAGCTCTGATCTATCGAAGGCACGGGCAGCGAAACTCAGGAAGTCCGTTGTGATATCTCCGGCTGTCCCGTCCTTCATCTTTTCCTCAAAGTATGACCTGACCTTTTCTGCATCTAATTGCACCGTGGGCGTATCATGGCCCGTTATCAGCTTAAGGTACTCGGCGCATTCAGCTCAGATTTCCTTGATCCATGCAATATCCGGATCCACCCTGCTCTGGATTTGTTCCATCCTCTCCTTCCGGTTGATGAGGTCTCTGCGCCACACGTCCACCAACCAGTGATCCTCCTTCTTCAGTTCTAGCTTTTCTTCCCACGTGCTTTCTGGCATTTGAAGGATGGCCTCAACCCTTGGGAAGGCGAAGTCGTAGATCGCAGGGAAGCCGGTGCAGAGTTTCTTCGTGCTTTCCAAGGATTGAACCAGGTCCAGGAACTTGTTGGCTATCTGCACAGCCAAGCCGATTCCTACGTTTCCGACGCTCGCAACTCACTGGAACCAATCCTCCATGCTCTTCTCCAAGTTTTTCCTCCTCTCCAGCTTATCTATCTGTTCCTTGGAGAGCAGCTGTGGCGCGGCCGTCGAGGTAGTGGGAAGGTCGTCTATTGAAGACCACTGCTGGATGTAGTCGGTTAGGGCAGCAACCTGCGCCTTTAGCTCATCTTTGGTGACCTTGTCATGTTTAATCAGATGCACTACCGTGGCCACAGACTCCTCTAGATGTCCGACCTTCTGCTCCCTAGTTGCTGTCCCCAGGTCAATCGTGGAGATATTGTAGCTTACCCCGGCCTGGCCAACAGTTGGCGTTGCTACTTGTGCAGCCCGGGAGCCAGAAGCGTCCATGGTTATCCTGGAACGGACCTTAGGCTTCTTCTCCTTCTTTGTTACGGTCAGGGATCGAGCCAAGATGGCTTCCAATCTCGACCTCAGGTCGCTCAGAACAGGAGTAGTCTTTTCGAGCTACTTTTCCAGCCAGTCGGGCATGACAGATTTGTCTTTGGGTGCCTCATGGCTGCCTTCACCCTTCTCCGTTAACTGTAAGATCTCTGCCTCTTCCTCCTTTTGAAGCTCTTCCTTTTCCTTGGCAGCATCCTCCTCCTCGTCAGAGTCTTGATAAAACACGAGGCGCTTAACGGGTGCCTTGGTGGTCAATATCTGGGTAGGATCTTGTTCTTTTGTTGCCTCTTCTTCTTTCTTCTCTTCAGTGGCCCTAGGTTCGGGGCTCTTCCGAATGTGGGTCTCAGCCTCAGTGATATCCTTTTTAGGTTGCTCTTCTTGCGGTTGTCCCTCTTCACCACGTGGCGACTGTTCTGCCTCCTCCCCAACATCCTTTGGCTGCTGAGCCGACTCTTCCTCGATATCTTCATCAAAAGTCTGAACAACCTCCCTATCACCCGAGCCATCCTCCCCATCCCCACCCTTGGAAAAGCTCGTCTCTTCTTCCTCGTAGGCTACCTGTTCAATGGTTCTGTGCATATATTCGGGTTGCTCATAATAATCATCGGCCTCCTCTTCGATAGGCTTCGAAGACTCTTGTTCCAGCTCCTCCAACTCCTTGGAAATCTGCATTGTGGCCTCCATGGC